>JPFL01000217.1:47457-96107 GCA_000733385.1 Paramecium biaurelia | reverse complement strand
CCCAACCCCAACCCCAACCCCAACCCCAACCCCAACCCCAACCCCAACCCCAACCCCAAACCCAAACCCAAACCCAACCCCAACCCAAAACCCAACCCCAAACCCCAAACCCAAACCCTATTGAGGGGATTATCCCTATCATGAGTTATTTATTGTTTCTCAGTTTACAGAACCTTCTGTAACCAAAAGCTTTCTATCCATCCTAGATATTATTGTTACCTTCCTAAATTATCCAAATCTGACTCTTCATCTATAATAGTTCTTCCCTGATATCGAAAAAATTCTAATTGTTAGTATTCCGACTGGATGGTGAAATTTCTGTGTCTTCCTCCAGGGAACTGGCTCCGGCCGGTCTCGGGAAGGGTGATTCTTATTAATCTCCAATCTAACTCTTTTAACCCTCCCTTATTGTGATATCCTTGAATGTCATTCTCAGCTCTCGTATCCTCCTTGTTGATAGGAATCTTCAATTTTGGAGTCAAAGGAAGGCAGCTTCCCGTCTGAGATTATTTATGAGGTCATCACAAATAAAGTTAATTTAATTAAAACAATTATTAATAAAGATTGATTTTTATATACAATGTAGAATCTTTTCTTTTCAATATTTTATCTATCAAAATTGAAGAAAATAGTGGGGATGTCGACTCAAACTTTGCAGAGCTTTGAAATATTATTTATAAAAGTACAAACATCACTTGGAGCAAACATGCACTAAACAATGAAAATGCTTTATTTGCTTTATTAAAGAATGATCATACTAGCGATTAATAATATAGATTGACCAAAAATAATGAGTATACTATATTTGTAAAATATATAACTTGTAAACGAATTCATTTATATTATGAAATATTTTATAAATTTTTCAAAGCTTTTCTACCAAGTACATTCTCTGATATATTAATTATTGAATAATGTAACTTTCAAGTATTTAAGACTATAATGTTTACACCTTATATGCTATTTTATTAACATAAACAAGTTTTGAGACTTTAATCAAATAAAGAGCAAAATTAAACTTACTCAATATTTATTTAAGATTTCCAATTTCATCCCTTTTTTACATCAAAGTACAAGCATTAAAGATTTCCTAAGTTCTGTTAAAGCTTATAGCATCAATGAAATTTTAATATTACACAATTAAGTAATTGTAAATTATAAATTGTAATTGTATTAAAGAGATATAAAATTCTAAGGTAGTATTTTAGATATTTTTAATTGCTTGTATTTGAAAATTCAATCATATATAATAATTTCTGTAAGTTCTTAACTTTTATACAAAAAATTATTGTGGCTTACTCATTAGAAATTGTTACATTGAATAAAAACTTTTATTTATAATTATGTAGCACTTTGGAGATATCGCAATTAAAGTGTGCAATTACTAAACTTAAAGACATATTTACATATGAAATTTTAAGCTAGTTAAGCCTCTTATTATTTCTTATTTCTTATTTTTATATAGTAGATGTTAATTTATATAAGTAGTATATTAATGATGAATTTTATGTATTGAACTTTATAGGTAAGTATATTAATTTAAAAAATTGAAGAGGAAATGCAGTTAAATAAATAATTATAAATAATGAAATTACTATTAACAAAATAGACATAAATGATTATGATTTTGAGTATCATAGGAATTAATTTGAAATTGTATCCCAAGAACCAGTGTTATTTAATGCAATAATTAAAGAAAATATTTAATATCATTTAAAATCTGCTATCATAGAGGAGATTAAAATGCAGTGAAGAAGTTAATTCTGTCAATTTATTATTGCTAATTTCTTTGAAGAAAATAGTAGATTTCAGGTGATTAAAAATAATGAATTGTTTCTACTAGAGTTATCCTTAGAAATTCTAATTTTTTATTGATTGATAAACTACGGCAAGCGAATATCTAGTTTTAGACAGTCTTTAAAATTTTCCTCAAGATAAAACTACTATTTGTATTACTCAGAAAATCTATGAAGATATTTTTTATCCCTACTATTCATTGTCATAATCAATCTCAAACTGAATAAATTTACTCATAGTAAAAAACACTAATTAGTTTAAAGCACCTTTTAAATTCTTTATTTATATATAAAGGATCTAACAATTACGTCTTATGAGAATTAACTACAGTTCGTCATAAATCAATCCGTCTCCTCATAGATTAATTAAAAAATCTTTAGATTCTTTCCTCTACTTTGATCATTTTTAGGATTAAATTAATTTAATCATTTATTATTCATACGCTTCATTTGAGTAATATTTGATGAACTAGATATTTTTAATAGAAAATAATTAAAAAAACTATTTAAATATCTTGAATTATTATGATAGATTAGTATAGTTAACTATAGAAGAAAGATTTTATTCATTTGAACTACTTAAAACATTTTCAAATCTGTTCTCCTTGCTATGATATATCAAAGGCCTTATGATGATTTTGAAAAATATAAAATAAAGAATAATTTATAATTCTTCAATGACAATATATGTATAGATATCAGTTTTCATTTTCCAAAGTCTCCTAGAGTTTTCCTTTATTACAGTTAATTTACCATTGAAATTTACAAGTTGTTAGAAAAAGATGATAATCTAAAATTTTATTATTATTGCCTTCCATCAGATGAAAAAATTGAATTGACTCCTTGTTATGTATAACCATTGCTACTTAATGACATCATTTATCCAAAACCATATTTATTGAAGGATTATTTATCGGATGCTTATCTTGCTTATTATAAATCTTCTATAAGTTAAGGATTTGAAGCAGCGAATAGTTGGTTTGTTTGAAATTTTACTAATACACTATCTATTTTACTTTGAGCTTCTTTATATTTTTCTTATTAGCATGATTTTCTTGCATCATCGATTACTTAAGCTGCTATGACCCTATTGTATTATGCAAGAACTTCTATATCTTCTTCATTCTAATTTATTTGTTCATCATGATGAAATATTGTCAAAACAAGACTTGCAAATTTCTAAATTTTATTTTTTGATATTGGATCAGTAATTTATAACTGAACCTCCATAATCTAAGGATTTCTTTGATTATCTTAGATTTACTCATTTGAGCAAGGTAATTACAATTCAAATACAAAATCTTTTCTTGAACCTTAAATCAATACAGGGAGATCAATTTCATAATGATTCTCTTTATTAATCCACATATTTCCATATGTCTTAAAAATCTTTAAATCTTTTAAGATTTCAGGGGGTTTTAAATTAACTGTAATTTATAATTTTTCCCCTACGACTGATTTCAAACCCCCAAAAGCATCTACGAAGAATTCATCCAATAAAGTTATATTCTACACAAAATAAAAGCTTCCATGTTTCAAGTTGCAAATAGATGTCATCATATTTGCATCATGATCCTCACCAAATCCAAAAGAATGAAGAGTAAATTCTTCATCCATTTATTGTAATTATGTTTATATCAATTAAGTGGCAGCATTGTCTTAACCGTCAGAAAGTAAAAATATAGAACTCACAGCATTTCTATACTTCCTGCCTTTTAGTTATTAAAATGCAATCTCAGTTGCTGAGGCTATATCTGTTCCTCCTTCAGAATAAATTTAATCAACAATTGATAAAAAATACTATTTGTTATTTTATGTTGTTGTTCTTAATGGAGTTAATCTTTGAGCTGAATGATTAAAAATAATTAGTTATAAACGATCTTGATCAGTTAAATAGTTTAATAGAACTTTTAAACTTGATTTTACTGTCTGCATTTTTTAACCATTCATACTTGAGCTTCTATCAATCAAACAAATCTATTATAAATTCAATAATATTACTAAATCTACTCCAATTCTATTGAGGTCTTAATCATTTGTTAGATCTTTTGTTTTTATACTAATGATTCCAGGCAACTACTAAGTTTATGTTTCTGATAATTTAATCATCTTATGCAATGTCTTAATCTCACAAATAAGTTGTTTATTTAAGTCAAACATTTTTAAATCCTTCTTAGCTAATTCCAAATTGCTTTCAATTTCATCATCATCATCAAAAGCTTTCTAAGAAGTTTTCTCTTTTAAGCATTGTATATTATTAATAGGTGGAGCTAATTAGGAACTAATAGGATAAATTCGAGTTTATAATCTTGCGTTTGTATTATTCTACAATGCAATTAACTAAAATTATGGATTCTAAAGGACTAATCCGTTAGAATTATTTATTTTCGGTACTTATATGTTTGAATCTGTTACAGGCAACATTATTGTTATCAATAAATGATAGAAATATTAATAAAGATTTAGGTTTTATAATAGCAAATTTGTAGAAACTAAATTCTATTAATAAATTTAATATATTTGTGATTTTTCTAATAAATTTCCTTTAACAAAACTTTCTATTTCATTGATTACTAAAAATTAAAAACATATGAATATAGTTATATCCATTTCTTTTTAATAAAGACAAATAATTTATTAATTGCCATTAAAATTCTTAAATTCCAACTGACACCAATAATATTGATTCTATATTTAATGAAATATTTCCGTTATTCATGAATATCATCCTTATTTAGAATCATTCCTAAAAGAAATATTTTATTTTCAAAATAAAATAATGTATTAAGTCAGAACAGGAAAATCGATAATTCATATTTCTATTTAATGAAGGGAAGGGAAGAATTGATGCACTTTTATCTTATTTGTTTATTGAAGATTTGAAATTTTTTATACAAAACATTTTCAAGCCTGACTAAATCTGGTTTAATTTAGTGGAGTGAGAAAAACTGTAATTAACTGTTCTTTATGATAAAGTTGGAATTGGAAAATTATAAAATTATAGTCAAAAACTAATGTAATGGTCAATATTTAGACATAAATAATTAATATCTAAAATAAACAATCTAATCTTATGAAATCTAGAACTATCATGCTACCCTACCGATAGGATTAAATTACATTCATCTTCAAACTAAGCCAGCATCTAACAATTAGAATTATTAATTTGTGACAAAAATATCACAGCTTGTAACTAAAAAGTCTTAAATTTATTAAAAGCCTTTTAAATAATCATATCAGAAATAAAGAATGTGATTTCTATTACAATCCTAAACTTTATTATTAAGTACAAGTGGTGTCAATTTCTTTAATGCTCTTCTGAGAATATTCTGATGATGTTATTTTGAAAAAAATGAAATTCAATTTTTATAAACATCTTTAGTTGAATTTGATATTTATTATACATAGTTTTAAATCTATAATACAATAGATTTGTATCTAATTACTGGTTACAGTAAGAATAATAAGTTAATTACAATTCAAACAAATAAAATAGTTTGAAAATATAATTATTTATAATTTATTTTAGATATTTTTGATTCATTAATTGATATTAAAAATAAATCATTATTAATAATGCATAGTGATGATGCAGAATAATTAATATCAGATTAAGAAAGCTCAGAAAATGATTTCGCTCATGCTCTAAATTAAAATTAAATTGACGAACAGAAATAATTGATATTTTTTGATTAAGAAATCCAGAGTACATAATTAATTGTGCCAAAACAAACAAATTATTAATCATGTCTATTCTTTAACTAATATTCGAAATACCTGATAAAATCTTCCACAATATATTTGACAAACTTATAAAATTAATACACCAAAGATGATTGTGCTTATAGATAATTTGTATGATTCATTCAAACTTGGATAATGACTAAAAACTTCGTTTTTATAGCATTTATATATTGATTGACAAAGCACTTTAATTGTCAATGGTTTGATGTAAAAAATATTCTTTGACAATTTTGTAAGGTTTTAAATTGCTTGCCTACATCGAACCTCAAACTCTTCATAAGTTCAAAAGGTGCAAAGTCTAGATTTTCAATATGGTTCTTTATATTCATCCTTTTGATTTCTTCTGTTTGTCTAATTATATAGAGATATTTACATTATGAATATTTAATTTAAAATATAACTAAATAGAATAATTTACTGCATATAAGAAGAAGAAAGATTTAATTGTTATTGTTATTTTATTTGAATATTTATGTTGCCAGAATAAATCATTTAAAGTTATTTCCCATTTTTTATTTGAGGGCATTGTAGTATTCTTTTAAAAAATCGATGGCAACTTTTTAATTCTTAACTTGTTTTAAGGATTCTCCACAATTGTATACACAATTATCAAAAGAATTGACAGGATAATTATAGTCGTCTGCAGTTTCATTTTAACAATAGAGATACCAAAAATGAGAAGGCTTTTCTGATCCACATTTTTCACACATTATTGTCCCTTAATTTGTTTAATAAACATTTCCGCCACAATGATGCTACCAATTTTTTGTTTTCTTATTTTTGCTTCTACATTTACAGGAGTCCTAACAACAAGACTGTAGCTAAAGAACCTTTTTTTCGTTTTCATTCTATTAAAGAGCCAAGAGAGATAGCAGAAGTACTAATTCTTCTTACTCTTTTCGTTAACGTTATTCTTCTATATATTCAACAGCTGCTAAGCCAGCTATTAGAGCTAATAACCTTTCTTCAGGATTTCTACTAAAAATATGTCTTATTATATGTTTACTGCATATGTAAATATATTTGAAATTAGAAAACTATAATAAATATTGTTTTTTTTTTTTTATTTTAAGGATATCTTAAAAATTTAATTCTATTAGTATGATTTATTAAATTATGATTGATGACTTTTTTGAGGATATTGTGACATATAACATTGATAAAGTTAAAGTATAATGTAGCTTTAGAAATGTTAAGCCTATCCATTAGTTTAACTTGTTCAAATAAAATTATTCTATTGATTTATTAACCGCAATTACTATTTAATTTTATAAATGCAAATTTTATTTTTTTTGTTTTATAAAATGTAATTTGAAATCCATCTGATTGATTATTTTAGAGAAATAAGACTGAATTGTTTTGAATCAAAGAGAATGATCTTAGTTTAAAAAAAAAGAACCTAATAAATAGATAAATTATTGGTCTCTCATTAATTTTAAAGTTGTTCTTATTTGAAATGTAAACTTGATTCCATTTAATAAACTTTATTATTACTGTAATAACTGTAGGAGAGATAAAGATTTAATTAAAAATGAGATATGTTGAGTTTTTAGGGCAAAACACATGTAGATGATCTAATATAAATGAGGATTTAAAGCTTAAACTAGTTGAGTATAGAGAACTCATTAATTTGGAGTAAGTTAGTTTATATACTCATTTTTTTTAAGAAATATTTTATATTATTTATATTGCATATAAAATATTTGTCACTTTGGTTTTATTCCAAAAAATTAATCATATCTCTAATCGATAAACACACTTGCTCTACGATTATACATTTGTCCTGTTGTAGATCCCTGCATTTCAGCCAAAACTTATAAGAAGTTCGCTAATATATGATGGAATTTAGCAGTTTCTAATGCTCTCATTTATCCCATCCGAACAAATTTCTTAGCATAAACTTTGATTCTAAAGTCAATCATCTGATTAATTTCCTCCTGCAGTTAATGATTCATAAATGCATACATTTCCCTTACTTCACATACTTGTTTTGTTTCATTAGGCAACATGTATTTAAAGGCTTCTCCTTTATTAAATTACAGTTCTTTAAGAGTCTTTGGAATATCAGGAGGCAATTCCCACTTTGTAGGATCCCCCTTATTATATAATTATTCTTTTTTTTCATTTAATTTATTTTTCAAATTCTAATATTTCTGTTGCAATTAATTCTTACTTTATAAATATTCATATGCAGATGATTGTTTCTTTTTATGATATCTAAAGAATTCATAAAAGTTTTCCTATTGATATGATTATTAATTACTTTAACATTCTTCATCTAAAAATTGACTCCATATTACCATCCAGTTACAAACTTTGATAATTCTTAATAAACTAATTAGATTTATTCAATAGTTCCTTTAGATTTAGTTTATTTAATAAAACTATCAGTAAGTTTATCCAAAGTATTAAAGTTTTCTGTAATTGCTGTCAATGTATTACTTAGGTTTTCCAAATCAGTGCATAATTTATTAAAATTATTGCCAGTCTTTTTATAAATGTCTTATGAATTTTTTAAATAATCTGACAAAGAATTAGAGTAATTCTATAATTCATTAGAAATTTCTAAAACACATGAACCATTAATCATTGTATATTCTTATGGTTTAGTTGGTCCTTTCTATTTATCAAATTGATTAAATTTCTCTTTCAACTTAGCATCATCAGTAATTTCTAAAAAATCAGAAAACAAAGGATGAGTCTTAAATAATGGATGATATAAGCAATTCTGTAAAAATAATTCCATAATTCTCATACGCTTTTCTAAATAGGCTGCACCTGTTTATGATTTCCTAATTCCATATATATTAAATATACAATTTCTTTCCTGGAATAGGAGGAATCAAATGACATGGGTACGTCATTACTAAAATTTCTCTCAATTTCTAAAAATCTGTGAATCTTCTATTTACAACCCATCCTATAGGCTTGGTCTCAATTTTAAATGAGATATATGAAGAAATGATGCCATCAGATTTACTAATATATTCACTCATTATTATTTCCACTTACTTTCTATAAAATCATATAATACTTTATGTGTATTCTCCATTATGTAATCTGTTAATTTTGTTCTTCCTGGCAATTAGCATTATACTTCTGTAATAAAGTTGCTATCATCCTAAATTTTCTGTATCTAAAATAGTGAATTGGTTTGCTATTATTGATTAGGTTACTATTAGTCATTTTGTACAATCTATTAATTTTATTATTGCATCTCTTTTTAACTAAATACTTTATTAAATTACTTACTCTTCCTTCTTGATGAAATCTTGAATTGTTTTTTGTAATTCTTCAAATGTCCATAAATCTATCTCTTGGCTTCCATTTTACTTTATTTATTCACAATACACCTGGAATGCAATAGTATCATATCCAGCATCCACTATTTACGACATCAATATATCTTATTTTCTCTATCTTTCTTATTCTATGTCCTACATTTTATTAATAATATTAATTAATCGTTAATGATTCCCTCTAAAACACTAAAAACCTTATAATCAAATAAGACATATCATCAAAAAGACTCTCCAAAAATGAATAAGACACAAAGTAATTATATACTACCGAGTAAATCTTAAAGTCAAAAACTCAAAACAACTGGTTACAGAAATGATTCAATTAGATTAAACAACTCTATCAATTATCTTTAAGATAATACAAAAACATTTCATTCCTCTTTGTGTATTCCTAATCATACAGATGAAACATAAAACAAGAATGAGATGTACATTAAATAACAACTAATTATTGAATTAAATAAAAAAATCTCTTAATTAGAATAACAAAATTCAGTCTTATAATAAGCTAATTAATAATTGCAGAATGATATATTAATACTTAATCAAACTATAGAATAAATTTGTAATCAACTTTCAAAACAGAAAGAATAATCTGAAAATTTAATATCACAAATAAATGAACTCTAAAATAATTTATTTCTCAAGCAATAAGAAATTTCATAATCAAAAAATGAAAATTTTAAATTAATAACAGTTCTCAAATTAAGTAAACATAAAAATGGAAAAGAAAATTGTCCTGAATCTATTCAACATAATTATTAAGAATAAATTAATTTGTTGAAAGAATAAATTCAAATATAAAAATAGTCATTTTAATAAACAGAATCTACACTCTAAAAGTAAATTAAAACATTAACTTCATTTTTTAATGAATTCTTTTGTTAAACTAATAATCGTAACGAATAAAATAATAAAAAATTATCATCTCAAAATGAAACTGATGTATTCTAATTATAATTTCAAAATCTCGAAGATGAATTAGAAAAATATGATTCAAAATTCAAATACTTTTAATAAACATTGAATAATTTAACTGATAAATAAATTAATTCAGTTGTAGAAAATGCCAATCTATCAAATACCAAAGAAATTTCAAAACTTAAATAAATTATTTAAATATAAAAAAAATAAATAGAACTACAATAAAAAACTATATTGAATTAGCATTTTGAAATTTAAAACCTATAAACCCTCTTATATAAAAGTGAATATGAAAGTATTGCTGAATTTAAAAGAAACAGTGTTAAAAATAATGATTAATTTGTTACTTAGGAATATGGAAATTCTCCAAATGAAGAAATGTAATATCTATTATTTTTAATCATTTAGTTATCATGTAAATGATAGTTAAAGTGACATCAAGCCCAAATGTTTTTTAGATAGTATTTAAAATACACTTTAAAAATTTTAAGTAATTACAGAAGAAAGTACTTTTAGAAATTGATAATATAATATATTTATATCATTTAATATTATTCATAAGTATTTAGCTTTTGAGTGAGGTTAGAATAGTTTTATAAAGCTGCTAATATCTAAACTCTGTTATGTAAGGAATTTAAACACTATATCTGCACTTGGATATCTGGCTTTGAAATCTGCAAATGTTAAAATGCCATCTCTGTCAAAGTCTAACCAATTGAAAATATAATCTAATTTTAATGCCATATATTAGAATTTCTATCGGTAAAATTCTAGATGAGTATAAGTTTAAATTATCATTGCTATAACTCTAGCTTATATTTAATCTGCATGTTCATCTTGTTCTTATTTTGTAAGGTAATCTTTACCTATTAGATTTTATAATTTAAGTTTTCTAAAAAAATAATTAAATAAAATACGATATGTAATCTTGTTGAACTTATTAGTTTATAGAATTGAAGAATAACTCAATATCACTCTTTTTAATTTATTTAAGATCCTACTAATGCAAGTATTCTAATAAATCAATGACTGTTATATTGTTTTATAATTTTTGAAGGTTAATACAAACAATGTTTGATTTACATCTTTCAATATCACGTAATTGTTAAGCAATTTCATTGATCATTTATTAAAATAATTCTCTTTCTTCAATGTATGAAATTGATAATGTTTCAATTCTTTTTGAAATATATGAATAATTTACTTATTTTTTAAAGTTTGAAAATCAAATTCTAAATTCTTATTTAGCTTACTCATATATTCATAATGCTATTCTTTCTATATTTAAAATAGTTAACGATCAGCTTAGGGATAATATTGTTTTTCTTAATAATAACAGTCATTATAATATTTTTGATCTGCTATTTATTATAAATATGTAGGTTTATTAGTATAGGATTGATAACTTAAGGTTGAATATGGATGGTAATAGTGATCTGATTAAGCATGATTAATTTGGGGTGCAACTTAAATTTTATTATTATACATAATTTAATATCTCACATATACATTGTTCTTTTTGCATATTTTTTTTTGATTTCATCTCTCTTTTCTTTCTCTTATAATTTTATTTATTATTCTCTAGGTAGAGACAATATCTTTTATTTTTCCTTTTATAATTTCTCTGTCTTCTTTTTTTATGCTTCCTAAAATAGTTAAGACATATTAAATACTTCAATTTTCTTTTATTTTTCATCTTTAGATTTTATCTCTTCAAATTTAGCCCTTTCTTCCTCATTCTATTATCTGGCAGATTATGATAATTTGAAATTTGCAATCTTATCAACAATTTATAGGATCAATTAAATAAACTCTGTGTAATCATCTAATGATTCGATATTGATTAAGGTAGCTCTAAGATGATATGGACTAAAATAAAGATAAGGAGAATTAATTACTTTGGTAAGAGAGTTTTTTAATCAGTAAAATGAATATTTTGAATGTATTTGTCATATTTATTTAAAGCTTGACATAATTTGGAATCAAAAATAGTAGTCAAAGGTTCTTTACCTTCACCAAGTGTAACAAGTGTTAAGCTTTAAATATTTAAAATGAATTACTTATCATCAATTTTATCAATAGATAATTTTTCACAAAGATACTTAAGATCTATATTTGCTTCTTTGTATGACTTTGCATCTCTTTTTTTAACCAAAGCAAAACAAATAGGTTATGGAGTAGCGGCAATTGGTATATCAATAGTAATTGTGTCTCTTTCAGGCCAGATGAATGAAAAGAATAACATTGACAATAAATCTTATCGTTTCTTTAGATCAATAGTAACAGCTAAGCAATTTAAATTGTTTCTTCCTTAAGCTATAAATCTAAAAAATATAGAAATAAATGAATACCCAAAGGAATTACTTGAGATGGACTAGAGGAGTGGTCCATTTTCCTTGTTTGTAACACCGATAAAAGTAAAATTGGTTTTAAAGTACTCATATGTTGTTGATGCAAATTTTAATGCTAATTTTTTATTGGTTGTATTTCCAGTAATGTACATAAAGATGTAAATGAGGAAAAGTATAAATCCCATGCATTCATAAGGATAATTGTGTGGTATTTGTTTGATAAATGCTACATAATCAAAAGCAATTAATGTTTAATTATCTTCCATTTGATAAATATTTTATCAATTAATTTTCTGATTTTTGCAAATATATTGATGGATTAGATTATTAATGCTATTAACATAAGATTAGAACTCTCTATATATGCATTCATTTTAATAGTGTTTTTTACAGAGAAACATAGTAGTTATCAAGTGTTGATTCAATAAAAATTAATGGAGGTAACTTTATAAGTTAGATGATATCAATATTCAAGAAATTTGATATTAAATATAAAAGAAAGTAAAAATGTCAGATAGTGAAAAAGTTAATACTTGATTGCATAAGAGAATCGTTTTTTCTTTATTAAGACAATTATACTCAATAAGTAAGTGTATACATTTTCTATATGAACTTTCTATAATAACATGTGATTACTATTGTCCAACATTATTAGAAAGAAAATCAATTAGAAAAAGTGTATTTAATATATTTGAAATAATTTAATTTTTCAAATGGAGTTTATAAGGAAGAAATTAAATGAGATAACTTATTAGAGTTACAAATGTAGTTTATGTAGTTTATTTATTAAGATATAAGTTTAGTTGTAATCTATATTATATTTATAAATGTTAATTTATTGTAGAAATCAATAATATTATTTAACATTAATTATGCATAAAATTTTGAGATCAATTAAGTCATTCAAAGGATCAAGATTTGCTAACAAATTGCCCACTTATTTAGAAAGATTATAATAACAGGAGGAAATGGATCGTAAAACTAATTTAGATGTCTTAAGGAGAGAAGTTTTTAATGATTCAATCTAATTACCTATTAAATTTGCTGCCTATTATATTACTAAGTATACTTAATTTTATTAATAGCTAATAGACTTTTTGGGCTGAATTAACAAGATCTATGATTGATGCAAGCAATCATGTAATTTTATTTGCAACCAATTATATTAATTATGGTTATTTTATCATTAATATATTAGGTCCTAATAAATAATTTCCATATGGAATAGAAAAAGTAAAACATCTAGTAGCTTTAATACCATCTGCCTTATTTTTATACTTTGGAGCCTCTATTTCATATGAGTCATTTCTTAATATTTATAATTATGGTCATTATGTTGGTGAAATACATGGCAACGCATGGGGATTAGCTGTATATCATTATAATTATTTGATAGTTATATTTATTATCTATAGGTATTGAAACAAGTGTAGTTTTTAAAAATATAAGAGATGCATAAGCCGTCGATTCAAATGATGAAACTAAAAAAGGATTATTTAAATAATTCCTATCAGTATTTCAAAAGAAGGATCCAGTCTTATAAGCTATCCTTTATGAGAATGCTATTACACTTGGATCCACTTTAATTCCTTTATTGTCTTCTGCATTTACACTTATATATCCAACACATGCATTTGAAATTGTAGGATCATTGGCAATTGGCTTAATTTAATTGTATTATTAAATAGTTAATTTATTTTAGATAATTAGCTTATCACTTGAGTGCTAAGAACTTAAGTTCCTTGATGGGTGAATAATCTATAAGTGATTTAGAAGTTAAGAAAATATTAGAAATTATTAAGTAAAATCAATATGTTGAGAAAATATAAAATGAAAAGGCTGTGATGTTGGGGAGTAGGAAATTTAGATTTTCAGCTGAAATCACATTTAATATTAAAGTAGATATATAGAGATGAAATTTAGCAAATAAATTAAGATACTGAATCAAAATATCTAGAGAGATTTGACAAAGTTATTTATAGCGAATCTTATAGAGATAGAGAAGAATATTTATAAGAATTATTAAGGGAAATATAAGAATATGTTCTTGCTAGTTTACATATTTAAGTATAAATATAATAATCAATTTAGATTTAAAAAATTGAAAGTTCAATCAGAAATGAATTCCCTAATTGTATCCATTTAGATTTTGAAATTAATAATAAATCTTTGGCTGAAACCTATTCTATAGATGACGGCAATTGGTTATTTAGAGAAACATTATTAAAATCACCATTTAAAGTTGAAAAATGGATGCTTGATGAAGTAGATAGATTAATAAAGAAAATTACAAAAAAAAAAAATGAAACTTATATTGAAACGTAATAATTTAATAGAGATATATTTAGTTATTAATCCTTATGTTCATCAATTTTATATAATTAATGGCATAATGCAGAAGATGATGATGATGAATATCTAAAAATTATAGAGGATTACAGATTTGAAGAATTGTAAAATGAATTAAAGGGCATAGACTAAGTATTGTAATTCAATAATTAATCTAAAGGATAATGAATATATAAAAATAATAGCTATTAATAATCATATCAAAATGCAAATGCTTAACCTTCTTCTTGATGTACAATATTTTGTCTATTTAAATTCTAACATAATTTAACTCTACAAAAATTTATAGATTTATAAATTACAAAAATTAAGGAGTACTTAATAAGTGCATACCTTTAAAGTAGGGTAATTTAGGAACTATATAGGCAAAGTAGTAATAAGTGTGACCAATAAATGCACCAATCAAATTAGATTAGATAGACTTACCTGTATAAATGTTGATCAAAATAAAAAACCAAATCATATATTATGCTTTGATAGTTATTATAAACATAACTTAATATTCAAGGTATATTGTTACATTATAATGGTCTTTGTTAATTTTATCTTCCCCAAACATACACTAGTGCTTCTATAAAGTATTCAGTTAGAGAATGCTCATTTAATAAAAGTCCAATGAAGGTAATTGTGACAAAATTCACTAATAAGTAATATAAATAATTTGCGAAACCTGGAAAGGTGTGTTATTCTAATGATGTTGAGATAGATTAACTAAAAAAAGATTTGCTATTGATATTACAAAAAGAATAATCTTAAGACTGTTATCAAATCTAATTCTCCAAAATATAAAATACTAGTCAGTATTCTCCATGGCTAAAATATTTAATTTCAATACTTAAAACTATTCAATGAATGCTAATTTATAGTTTAAGTAGAGATTAGAGGGATTTAGATATTACATATAAGTTGCATAACTCAATATGATACTGCTTATAACAAAGATTCTAGTTAGCGGAGGAATATCTAGAATATATTGTAATACCATCTTATTGTTTAATTATTAATATTATCAAAAATTCAGTCAAATATTCCAAACTCTGTAATTTTCTTGTTTTCTATTTAAAATCTAAGTGAAGTTGATTGGTTTCAAAATTACATAGTTTGTTGTTGAATCTTTAGATCCTTTGAATCTCTTTTGTAATTATTCTACTTAAGCTAATAATAAAGGATTTTATTGAATGTTTCCTAAGTCACTTAAGGTTGTATTTTCAGGACCAATCACATTCAATAAAGGTTTGATTTCAGAAATTGAATTGTAACCCAATTTTAATGAATTCAAAACATTATTTCTCCTTAAAGCCACACTAATCAATTAAACAAAATCATTTCCTAATTGATTATGTTCTAGATCTATTGAGTATAAATAATAATTTGTTTATATCATTTAGGCAAGATATTTTCCTGATAAATCATTTAAACCATTTTGTTGTAAATTTAAATAAATCAAAGATTGATTATTAGCCAATCCTTAAGTCAATACACTTATATGTTCTGATGTTAGAAAACAATACTTCAATGTCAATTCAGTTAGATGACATTACAAAGATGATAGAGATTAACTCAACTTTTGCAAGTCTTAAATAATTGAATCTTGTATTATTACACTCCTTAATGATTTTTAATTTATCACCAATTTAATTAACACATCAGCACCTTTATAATCAGACTGACCAGATTTGAATGCATCCAAACAAACATGATATAAGTCAGTCTATAAAGTTAAAGCACTATATAATTAATTTAATGTAATTAGACTATGAGAGAAATTATTCCTAGAAAAACTAATCATAGTAATTTGTATTACTCAAATGATTTAAAATAATTAACTTCTTTAATACTGCCCAAAAATATTTCCATTCCTTTTGGACCTAGTTCATTATGACTTAAATCCAAACTTTTTACATGAGTATTTGAAACAATAAATTTTAATTCATCACTATATGAATCATCAATCCCATTATTTCTTAATTTCAATGTATGTAATGTTCTCATATCTTATATTTATTCTAAAAACTCTTTAAATGCCAATCTATTGAATTTCTTATTACCAAAATTACTTAAATCAATTATCTATTAAATAGAAAAATGAATATACTTCAATTAGATGATAATGATTTTTAAAATCTATATTAGTTTTTAGATTATTTTTAGGTCTTGTTTTTGATGGTAATAATTTTGTTGGTAATTTTAAATTACTAACAGCATCATAGAATGTTTAGAATTATTCTGATTGTTTTTCTTCTTCATTTTATTATGTAAATATTATTGATTTAGCTTAAGGTAATGTAATTGAATGAGGATTAATTTTGGATTACGATGCAACTTAATTCTATGTTTACATTAAAGGTGCTTCAAAACCAGTAGTTTCTCTATATTTTATTTTAAGGAACTCAATCATTTTCTCTTATTCTTCTATCTTCTATAGATATTTCAAATTGGGTCCTAATGATTTATTCATTTATAAAAATTATTTAATAATAAATATTTATTAGAAATGAATGAATAAGAGAAACTTGCATCACCAATAACCAAGAAAATCTCTGAAGATGAAATAATTAATGAGAAAGAAGTTCTTTAATCCCTTTCTTATATAAATTTTAAACTTCTTAATGTATATTTAATTGTTTACTTTAGACATTAATACTATAGAATAAACAAGAAAATAATGTAATAATTCTATTCAAAGCATTATTAACTATTTTCTAAGATTCTGAAAATTGGATTCCTAAAAATATAAAAGATTGGGCAACCATCTAAAGAACTATTGGACACACATCAAAATTCATCCAAATGTTATAAAATTTTAAAAAATATTACATAACAGAGTCAAAAATATTACAAACTTAATTGTTATTGTAAAATTTTCATGCTTAAAAACTATCTTAAAGGGCAAACAATTTATTAAAAATTGTTAAGTCACTTCTCTAATATTATAGTAATCCTTTCCATTATTTTTTAAATGAAGACTCTTAATTAACACATAAATTTTAAAATGAACCTCCTTTAAGTCCTATCAAATGTTCAAATCTTATAGAGTAAGATTCTGAAATCATAATGCAAGAATTAATAAAAAAAGAAAAATTTAGTACAATTCCAAATGAGATTAAATAATCATGCTAAATCAACAAAATAAGATCAAGGAGTCCAACAACAGCATCTTCTGGTAGTAAAAGTAGAACTATTCAATCATGTTAACATCATAGATTGTCTATTCCTGTTGGCAATTCTATAAGATAATAAAGTAGTTCATAATAGAAATCAAATTTCACTATTAAATAATATAGTAAAACAATTAATAATACATTATCTTTAAAATCTAGTGGAATTTATTTTAGAGAGAGATCATAAACTAATACTCAAAATAAATTCGATTAAGTTGAAAAATCCCCATTACAATAAACAAAATAATAATGTGTCAAGGATTCATTGTTTACAAAAAAACCAACTTTAAAGAATAATAAATGATTATAATTTTTTTCATTTTAGTAATACTAATAAAAAAGTATTAATCATAAATACTATTAATGCCAAGGCTATTAAATATTATTAAATATTTACCAAATATTGCTTAGAAGCATGAACAAATTGTAAATGAGAACTTACAACACTTAATATTAATATGTATTCTGTCTTCCATAATGTAATCAAATTCTTCACCTTATTAATTAACAAATGGCTTATTGACCTTTTAATACTGGAATATTGGAATATCTGTTTATTACATTTGATTTCTTTCTTTCTATTATTATAATATATAATAAATAATTAATTAAATTGCCATTATATATATAGATAATAAGAATTGTATATGTATTTATTTTCATTTTAGCATTTCTTATAACAACTCATCTATTTCTAATAAACTTTGATCACATGCTGATCCTCTTGTAGTTGCTTTGATTGATGCTTTAACAAAACTTTCATCATATGGATTTCGTATTTATGGTGTCATGTCAGTTATTTTATATTTTATTTATGTACTTTGATTCAATTATTCATCATCACTTATGGTCTTAGAATTTAATATAGAATAATCTACTCCTAATAATTTTTATTCCTAACTTTAAATAAACATTAAGCAAATACTTCTTCATTGTTTGAATGTTTTTAGGGTCTGAATAAAATACATAATTTTATAATGCACCAAATAAATGATGAAAAAACCGATACTACAAATAAGCATAATAACACTTCTTTATAGTGTAGTTTTATCAATAATTATTTCACCTTCTGGAACTCTTATTTATATGCACCCTGCTTTTCCTCATTCGACTTTTCAAACTTTGGAATAGGATAATCTTATTTTGGAAATTCAGAAACATCCTCTTCTATTAATTCTTATTATAACACTAAATTTGAATCAAACTCTAATCTTTCCTTTTAAAATTGGCTAATCCTTTCTTATCCTATTAAAGGTTCTTATATCAATTATAAAATTGAAATTGGTTTTCGAACTATTCCAATATGCTTTTTTGGATGCTGAATTCTACAATCAGAAAAAGCAATATTGTGCATAATCATAATCAAAATGATCATCTTAAGCTTTGTTTATTTATTAAATAAACAATTAAAATATTATTATGAAATGATATTTATCTTCAATAACTTTGACTAATCAATCTAATGAACAAATAAATAAATTAGAATGTTCCTTAAAATAAATACTTAATAAATACTAAATTATTATATATAAATTGATAAAATCAGAAATGATAATCTCATATATATACAATATAATTTTTCTAAAAATTGAGAATATCTACAATATATCTTACAAATTGACGTATAAATATTATTATATTATTATTCAAATATTTCTAATAGTCTAGTTAATGTTATTAAAATTGATGATATATTTTGTTAATCTAATAATAATATTTTTTATATAAATTAATTATTTATAATATATATATATATATAAATTTTCATTTAATTAGAAAACATTTATAAATTATCAAATTCTCAAATATGAATTCTAATTATTATTAAACATTATTGAATAAACTGATAATCAATATAAGATCAAGTTCTTCGAAATAATTTGAGTTTTACAATAATTCATATAATTCTTTAAACAATTTGTTAACTTAAAAAACTCAATTACTCTATTCAAATATTTTTATTTTCTAAAGAACACAATCTAATTGAGATTATTAAAATGTATATTCTTCAATGAGACTTTAGATTTAGATAAGTTCTTCTGTTTTCCTTAGATTTGGTTTTAAAAAAGAAAATTGATGATCATTATGATATTAATCAAAATAGGATAGGACTATAATAAGTTGATAGCCTTTGTTTCTGAATAAGGAGATAATAATAATTGAATATATGAATTAATAATATCAAAAGGGGACTCTTTTGAAATGTTTAAATTTTCTGATCTCTTATATTTAATACTTAATTATGATATATGAATACTAAAAAGTGTTAGTACTCTTATAATTTAAAAATAATATACTATGTAGTGAGGGTTTTATTTAATAATTTGAGAACTATTCATTCCTTATTTTATTTTTTGTAATGATAAATGTTCAGTAAATTTGTGAAATTTATTATTTTATTATTGGGAGATGAATGATAAAATCATCATAGTAATATGCTCTATCTGTTTTAAGATGAATTCATTAATATATTCAAAACAAAATTAGGAATTGTATACTGTTCTATGATTTTGTACAATAAGTCTTTAATACAAACTAGCAAGTTTAAGTATTAATAATATTTATGATATTTGATAGAGAAAGGAATTCTAAAAAAATATAATGGAATTTAAAAGAAATAGAAATTGTATAGAAACTCAACAATTCATATAATAATAATAGAAATATTAGGTTTTTAGGAAATACTTATAGATTAGAAGAAAATATTGAGAAAATAATGTATGATTGGAGTCATGAGAAGGTATTAAATTCTAGAATATAAATAGAACAATAAAGAGAATGAAAGATGTATAATGAGGAATGATAGACATTTCAAATAGGAGTGTATGGGGTTCTATAAGGTATAGATGAAGGAAATAGAGAGTATGATGAATAATAAATTGAGATTATTGGATAAGAATATTTGAATCGAATTCATTAGAGAAATGAATGATTTAATTAAAGTGATTAATTTTAATAAATCATGAATGAGAAATCATATTGTGTATGGTTTTAATTTGTGGTAAATACGTATGAGTTTTAGAAAATGCTGATCTATAAGCCTGAATCTTAGGTTTGAGAAAGAATTCAAAGAAAAAAGAAGGAAAATAATTATAAATTTAAATTGTTGTTACAACTAATTAAATAAATATAATAATTTTTTATTTTTCTTTTTTGATATTCAATAGCAATTAACATTAATAATCAATAATTAACTCGTGGCAACATCATAGCATAGGGTGGTTAGTAAATATGTTGTTAAATTTGAAGAGGGTATTATGTTGGAGTTGGAGACACAGGTTCATATTCTTATTTTACGTTGATTTACTATTTCACTTCCATGAGTTGCTTGAATATTAGTTGTGATGCCAAAAATAAATTTTAAATAGTTGTGTAATAAAATGGATTTTAAGTTTCTGCAGCCTTCTGATATTATTATGTTAATGTAGAAAATAGTTTTTAACAATGCTATTGAAGAAGAGAACGCTATTCTTAGATCAAATTAACTTAGTCTTCCTTTGATGGTTGTTTGTCAATGTATATCTACATAAATTTATTTTAAATTACCTGACTAACTTCAGATGATACAATAGGCTCAGACAGTTAGAAAGTGAGAGGATTAATAATTGAAATCTTCAAGATATTCTCTACCTTAAGCTTCTTCTTTCTTGTCTCTTTCTTACCTATCCTACCCTCTTTCTCATAAGCTTTTTGTATTGTTCGTACAGTACAATATTTTAGCTACAACCTATTCGCTACCTAAAAATATAAATGAACAAGATATCATATATAATGGTTAGACATAATCATAAATTTGGTATTAATTTGATACCTCTTGTAACGAGAGCTTGTCCTGCAAAAGAAGTTTTAAAACTAGCCGTCTTTCTTCCTTATTAATTTTCTAGTACTTTCTACTTGATTTCGCTTAAACTTACTAATTTTCAGATTTAGTCATGAGGTTAGAATCTTTATTTTTATTATATATATATAAAATTTAAAACCAATACTTATTAAATTTGAATTAAGATTCATTCATTATTTACATATATAATTTCTTTTCATTATCTAATTTATTAAAAAGTAATTCAATATGCTTCAATCAATAATTCCACATCTAACATATTCTTTGTATCTAACATAACAAATTATATCTAAACAATCATTCATTCTATTAAAATATAATATATTTTTTAATATAAAAAGTTAAAAATTAGGTCTAATTGTTCTTCATTACACTAATAATCAATTTTAATTTCTCCATCAACCTATAGCATTCAATAATTTTTATCCTAAAGCATATCAAGAAGGAAATATATCTAAATTACTTTACATTGATTTTTAAATTGTTGCATCCATAGACACATTAATTATTCATTTTTTCCACTTCTCTAACTTTCTCAATTAGTAATCTATCTAAACCTTTCATAAATGGTAAAAGTCTTGTTTGGTTCCAAATATTTTTTACATTCTTATATAAATTCAACAGGCAAATTTTATGAATAAAACATCTAACAATAAAGTGATCATATTTTCACAAAAATTTCATATAAAAGGAATCATCACTCTATTCCCTATTAAGTATATTAGTTTGTGATCCAATATTAATAATTGTTACATCATTTAAATTATGATGCTGGAGGTTTCTTTTCTTCATTAAAACTGAAGTTCTATAGTATAAATAGAAACAACATAAGTAAGATTAATGTGAGTTCATATAGGGATTCATTAAATACTTCTCTAACATTATTCGATTCTATTTTGAGAATTGTAATGAATTCAATTTTTCAGCATTCTTTTTCAATAGATAGCGATCCTCTTTTGCCTATTAATGTTAATAATTAGTTACTATTTAGAATTTAGCATCTTTTTCAGAAGAAAGCGGATGTTTTAAAATTTTCTGATTTCATCCATTTTTTGTCTAAATTGTTCAATAATCTATAATTGTTAGTCTAATTATATAGATAATCGATGTCTGATTAGATTTGCATAAAGAAATTAAGCACAAAGTCTAAAGTCTGACATTTCCCTAGATGAAATTTAAAAATAAAATGTTCTTAAAATAGCATAAATTAGGATGATGTAAAATTATGAACATGACGAATTAATATTTTGTCATAATAATCAAAAATTATAACGATATGAGTATGTCTAAATAATCAATCGATTTTCTTCATCATTGTAAAAAATTCATCCATTGAAATCTGACCATCAGAATTAGAATCAAATTCTTATACGACTTATTTCCACATTTCTTCTGGTATTCCACTAAAAATCTCTTTCAATTCATCTATTGTTATACTTCCACTTTTATCCTAAATAATTATATGAAATACTTTATCAAACATACGAAATGTAACTGATAATCTTTATTTAGATAACAATTATTGTCTATCAATAGTTGCAATAACAAACTCTAAAATTTTAATATTATATCAATATACCTGTATAATCAATAGAACCAGAATTATTTTTATCAACTTATTAAAATATGCGATTAACTTCTTCAGCTGCTTCAATTGGTTTCATAATTTTTTAATACCCTACTAACAATTCCTCTTTACTCAATTTTCCATCTTGATTTGTATCTAAACATTAAAAGATTTTTAATAATTCTGCTTTCTCATCTTTTGTAGCCAATTAATTAACAATAAATTTAAAAACAGCTTCTTGTAATTTTTATTATTCTGTAAATTTTCTCATATTTGTTAAAACTTTAGTCATTAAAGGTCTATCAAATTCAGTTGGATTACTACATTTCTTAATCCATGGATCATTTAAAGCTTATTGGGCACTATATCTCTTACCTTAACAATAATTTGATAATTTAAATACTGGGATCAAGTTGAAGCATTTTTCTAATAAAATCTTTTGCCTCTTTTGTAACTTCCTCCCACTCTATAGTATCAAATGAATAAACACCTTTAGACACTTTTTCCATAATTTTATCCTCTGTTTTACCATCAAATGGTGGATATCTCAAAAATAGATAATGAATTTACCCACATAATAATATATATAGGATTACTCCACATGACCAAATATCACATTTTTCATCATATTTCTTTTTTAATACTTCTGGTGCAATGTAATAGGGTGTACCTAACTTCTAATTTAACTTTTAATTTGGAACAAACTCTTTAGAAGTTCCAAAGTCTATAATTTTGAGCATTGAATTTTCTTTTTCAGATTCATATAATAAATTTTCTGGTTTCAAATCTCTAAAATATGTATATAAAAATTATATTTACCTATGTACAATCTTTTCATCATGACAATAATTAATAGCAGATAATATTTGTTTCATGATTTCAGCAGCTTTCTTTTCAGAGAAACTGCCCTCATGTCTTATTTTATCAAAGAGTTCACCTCCAGTACATAACTCTGTTACGATATAAAAGAATCTTTCATCTTAATAAAATTCATAAACTTTAATGATATTTGGATGATCCTTGAATGATTATTAATGATTACTAATTTTTAAAGCATTTTAACTTCATTCATCAATCTCTCTTATTCCTCTTTACTTGTTTAAGATTTATGAATAATTTTGACAGCTTTCATCAGGTTTGTGCTCTTGTGGATAGCTTTCCTGACTTCACCATATGCTCCTATAAGAGATTTAATATTATGAATACCGCTTCCTAATGGTGGATTCAAGAGTGTATAATCTTTTGTGATACGTCCTAGCTTTTCACTTGTGATAATCAAATTACCTAGACAAGATTAGGCTTTAATGTAAAATAATAGATATACCATCATTAAGTTAAAGTTTTTAAGGTGTAGAATTATCTGTTTCATTTTTATTACTAGAGTTCTTAGTAGCAGAATTATTTTGAGAACGCTTTCCAGAGCAAGAGCCCATAAGTTATTATAAATAATAAAAATAAATGGGTACTTGTAGTTAAGGATAGAATATTGAGAATTTAAAGGGAAAAGAAAGAATAATATCTAAATTAGTGGGATATTTTTACAGTATTCCTATGCAACAACATCCAGATATTGATAATTTAGTAATTACTAAATTAGAGAGGATTGAGTAAGAATCTAATTTATGAGATCATATACTTTTTAAATTCTAAGAAGATAAGGAATAATGAATAAGATAATTTATTGGATCATTTTAATTATGTATCCAACTAATCTTTTAAGAAAATGAATGATTTTAATACCAATCTGGGGAAAATGATATTGATTGTAACACTTTTATAATAAGATATGTAAGACCTCCATTGAAGTCTTATTGTGTTTTAAGTCTCTTGAAATGGGAAAGTTGACACCAGTAGATGTATGGTGGTTAGAAGATCATTTTTTATGGAGATATTGTCAATTATAAGATCAATACAATTTAGAATATGACAATTTTTGGATTTCAAATATTAATCAAATTTATGTATCTTTTGAAGGAGTGCATTAGAATTAATTGAATTGAAAAAGATAAATTTAGAATTAAAATAATTTATTAGTTCTATAAAAGTATACTTTTATCTTTTTTTAACTGTGCTTGGTTTTTAATAACTATCTGGAGGAAGAGTGGATTATATAAGAGCTGCCCAAATTCCTTAAAGCCTAGTATCTTTTCTACCCAAAGCAAATTGAATTCCTTTCTTTTCTTCCATGTTCAAAGTAGCAAAACTTTTGATATCATATTTATTTGGAGCAGGAACCTATTTAACATGTTTGGTAAAATCATGTCTAGAATGTTTTTGAGATAAATTACTTTTATCCATACTTAAACTATCTGGAAGATTGTATATAGATCCATTACTCGGTTAGAATAAAAGAGATTACATTAATTTAGTTGAATAAGTTTCATTAGGAGCTATGGAAAAGGTATATTTTTATTTTGAAATTGAATTATTGATCATATTTACTTTTAGAAGTATTCATTTATATTTTTATATATTATTTAGATATCTATTTTGATTATTTTTATTTAACTAATTATCAAGAAATGAGTTAGGAGGAGCATCAAGAGGAATCTACTAAATATGGGAAGGCAATGTATGAGTGTGAATATTTTATATTACAGAAATGAACAAATAGGAGAATTAATGGAACATCTTGATAGAGAACATGATAGTGAAGATGAAGGCATGGAAGATTATAAAATTGGAGGTTGTTTTTCATCATATAAATTGTAGGTTATCATCCAGTTCATATTGGAGAAATTTTACTTAATCGATATGTGATTATTTAAAAATTAGGTTGGGGACACTTCTCTACTGTTTGGTTAGCAAAGGATTTCAAATATGATACATATGTAGCATTGAAAATTCAAAAGAGTGCTTCTCATTATTTAGAAGCAGCATATGATGAAGTAAATAAATTAATTTAATAATTAGGTTGAAATTCTTCAAAAAGTTGCTTAGAATGTTTAAAATCCAGTTTGGATTCAATCTTTGAAAGAGTATTATGCAGATGTAAAATAATAATATAGATAAATTGATAGTAAGGAAGAACATCTTTCAATAGAGATGACACTCACACTGTTTAATTATTAAATTCATTTGTATATAAAGGACCTTATGGTCATCATTTTTGTATGGTTTTTGAGATTTTGGGTGTTAATTTATTAGAAATCATTAAAAGATATGAATACAAAGGAGTAATGAATTAAATGTATTTTAGTGTCCAATGGATATTACTAGAAGAATGGCCAAATAAATTTTAATAGGATTAGATTATCTTCATAGAATATGTGGAGTAATTCATACAGATTTGAAACCTGAAAATGTGTTATTATGTTTATCAGATGAAGAGATTAAAGATATAGTTGAAAATGGATAGTTGACTTCTAATTAATTATTTTCAGATAGGATTCATATATATAGATAAATGTTAGGGATTGAGAAATTAACTGTGTAAGAACCAACTGTAAAAAAAGAGGATGATGAATTAAGTGAGAGTACTACAAATTTATCTAAGACTCAGAAAAGGAAATTATTAAGAAAAAAGAAGTAGAAGAAATAACATGAAGAATCAAGAAAGGAATCATAAGAAGTTTAAGTAGATTAAATTGAAATGCCAAAATCTATTAAGGAATTATTTTAGTAATAAAAGAAGTATTATAATTATAATATTATTATTAAGAATATCATTTACTTAATAAAAGAAATTGCCAGATAATTTTCGTTTGAAAATAGCTGATCTAGGTAATGCATGTTGGATTCATCATCATTTTTCTACTTTAATTTAAACTAGATAATACAGATCACCTGAAGTATTATTGGGAATCAAATACAATCCAACAGCTGATATTTGGAGTTTTGCTTGCATGATTTTTGAAATGCTTACAGGAGATTACTTATTTGAACCAAGATAAGGACCTAATTTTTCAAAAAATGAAGATCATTTAGCATAGATTTAAGAATTATTAGGGAAATTCCCATTTGAATATTGTACAAGAGGAGTTAAAGCAAAGGTATTAAATAATTGAAATAAATAGAGATATTTCTAATAAAATGGATAAATGAAAAGGATACCATAATTACATTTTTGGAATTTGCATAATGTCTTAACTGAAAAATATAGATTTAAATAAGAAGAAGCTTTGCCATTTGCTTCATTTATGATGCCTATGTTACATTAATTACCAGAATATAGAACTACAGCTTAAGAATTGTTAAAGAGAGAATTATGTCATAACAATTTAGATCCATAACAAAGAAGATGTTTACTTAAGAAATATATTGATCAGATATTCTAATTTTAGAATTTTAGAGATCTAATTCCTAGTTCTGGTTGGTTATAATAAAAAACAGATTCTACAATAGGACACAAGATGACTGAGGATGAATATAAAAAGTATACTAAATAAAAGAAAGTCAATGAAGAAGTAGAATAATTAGATTAAGCTGTTGATGGTATCTAACCAACTTTGTTATCTAATTATAGAAGAGTATAACAAACCTTATTATTTTTAGGCTTCAACCAGATCGTATAATGGTTCTAATTCTTAGACTCCTTAATAGGATACATATAAAAAGTAGGATGGAAAGTATGTAGATCATAGAGTTATTGACAGATCCTTTACAGATTTAGGGTATATTGGATATGGAGATGGAATAGATTTAGAATAATTGGATAGTACAGGTAATTGGTAATTTAGTTGATCTATGTGTACATTTTGATTTAAATAAATATTCTATTATTATGATACCCAACTTTCACTAATTGTGATGACCTTCGAATACTCTGATATTATGACCTGTTTATATTACAATATTAGATGTGTGATATCTAAGTTATACTATTTTTTAATACATTGTTCTAAATGTATTATAATTATGTTCATTCTTCAATATAAGTAATGTCATATCCATTATTTGTTATTATTTAAACACTAATACCAATCATATACAATTATTATGATGCATATCAATTATAAAATAATAATTGAAAATTAAATCGTTTTTGAGATGTATCGTTTTTTAGTTAATAAATAAATGAAAGGAATTATTGCTATTATTCTTGCATTGGCTGTGGTCTCAAATGCCACCAGCACAAAAGATTAAATCTTAGCTCTCCTATAAACAGGAACAAAGGCCAGCGATGCCATTGATACAGTCTTTGGTATATTAAATGATTTAAAACAATCTAACATTGATACTTAATTTGCTGCTGACCAAAAGAACGAAACAGATGAATGGATTGGTGCCTAAACTATTGAATAATTCTCAAAAATTAAGGCTCTTAACTAAAAATTGTTCCAATAGGCTGTCGAAAATAGAGTTGAATTTGAAAACGTACTCTAATAAACCAAAAACTATTTGGCATGGAATGAAGCTAGAAGAGACTCTATTGCTGCTAAAATTGAAACACTTTCAGACAACTAATGTTTCTCTAACTAATTATTTGTTAAATCCATCAAACACAATTAAGAAGCTTTGGAAGTCATCAGACTCCTCAAATAAGATGTTGCTGGATACATTGTTAATGGTGACTCTTTCGAATTCACATAAGTCAAAGTCTAATCAGTTGCTGAAAAATTGAAGTAATACAGCAACTTATTCTAAGAACACTAAATCAAATCATTCTTAGCACTTGCATCAGAAGAATAAGTAATTATTTCAATTATAAATTCCTTAGGCTTCAGAATC
Organism: Paramecium biaurelia; assembly: GCA_000733385.1. Classification (NCBI taxonomy): domain Eukaryota; phylum Ciliophora; class Oligohymenophorea; order Peniculida; family Parameciidae; genus Paramecium; species Paramecium biaurelia. The sequence continues at coordinate 67,402 of JPFL01000217.1, read as the reverse complement.
ATCTGGAACTGGATAAACATTAGCTGAAAAAGTCTTGGAAGTACTTGAAGGATTAGAAGCTGAATTATAAGGTTCATTAGAAAATTTGAAAGTAAATGAAATCAATGCCTCATGGGAATTAGCTGGATGGGTTTCATTATCTGAAGCTGAAATTGCCTCATTGGAAGTTGAATATGAAAGAAAATAAGTCTTTGCTGATAGAACTGCTACTGTAATTTTATTAAATAATTTTAGTAAATCCAAGCTTCTTTTGCCTAATAAGCCAAATCAAAGATCATCTTATAAGAATCTTAAGATGCCTTAGATTAAGCATAATCTGATTTGGAATCAAAGAGAGCTGATTATGAATAAGCTAAAGCCAAGAGACAAGAAGAGAATGCCATCTTGGATGAAGTAATCATCATGTTCAAGAAATAAGTTGCCTCATGGTCTGGAAGATGATATTCTTTTTAAATACAAAATTAGTCAATCACAAAATTAAAATTTTTTTGTTTTTAATTAAAAAATGTTTAATATCATTGTCTTTAGAAACTTAAAATATCAATTATTAATTAGTAGATTCATATAACAATCAAAATCATCCAGTTGTTGTATCTCTCTTCATTTATTATAAGGCAAACATTTATATTCCTTATGAATCTGTATAAATCTTGAATTCTTTTGAATCTGCATCAATATATTTACATTTTTCATTTTGACAAAAATGACATTTTGGATTTTTGAATTCTAATGCACAAATATGACAAATATAATTCATACAACAATTTGATGCCAATATAACTATTATAAGAAATAATTTTTACAATTAAAATAGCAAAAACAAATAGGACATGAATGTTAAGTTCTCTCTGTTATTACATTATTAATAGCTATATCTTTGAGTTGATGAATAGTTTTTATTTTTTTGCTCTTATCATAGTATGCACCACCAAACTCTTATAAAATATAAAGACTTGGATTCTTATGATTTAATTTCAAATATTCATTAACAGTGTTATCTATTATTTATTATATTATGATACACATTTGATTTGTAGTATTAGGTTCTTATACTTCTTAAGTGTTACCACAACAGAAATATTTTTCAAAAAATGAAACTTTCCTTGTACTCTATTAGTTCTGAGCCATATTTATTAAAATTTTATTATTAAATCAAAATGTTATTTAAATAAAACAAAAGATCATTTTTGATTTATGTAATACATAAAATTAGATTAGTATATATGATTGATTAAAAAATTTAATATGATTATGGAATTTGATGATTAGAATCAGATTATTTTATTGTTTAAAATAAAAACTAAAAGGGTAGATATTATGGAATCAAAATGCATATGGAAATAAGGATCCTTATTGTATGAATGATTAAATATTTGATTATTAAATGATATGAACTAAAATAACAATTCCAAAAGTTATCAGATTTTTTATCAAATTTATTTAAGTAATTAAAGATGAACAATAAATTCTAAAGGTTGATTTATTTACACTAATATTAATATATATTTTTATTCAATATTTAGATCATAACAGTTATCTCATCCTTTAACACTTGTTATAAAGAATATATCTAATTTTTTTTGAGTTTCATATTTAAATTCTTCATTAGGCTTAGCTTTGACTATAAGTTTTTTCATTAAAAAGTTTTACTGAATATTATTTAAATCTTAATCTGTCATTTTACCACGAATTCCATTAAAAAGAGGCTATAATTAAAAAGATTCATTATACATTTTTTGATTTTCTAAATGGTGAAATAAGAGATGCATCTACATGACTAGAATGTAGAACAGAAGATTGAGTCTTTATCTCATATGTGTTCTCAAATACTTTTATTAATTTAAAAGTGTTTGATTTCATCTCCTTCATATTTTGATTAATATATTATAACATTCTACCTGATATTTTATTTAAATCATATTTTATCTCTTTTTATTCTTCTTCATTTCTTTAAGTGTTAATATCATCTGTAATAGTTAAATTTTTTGGAGTAATTTTATTTTAGTGAATAGTGTCTAATTCTTATTGTATAATTGGAACTATATTGTATGACAATGGCATTTCAGTATACAATTTAATTTTTTGATTAAAATCCATTATTTGTTTATCAAAAGACTTGACATTTTTAGGTGAAGTTTTAGGTGTATCAAATTTAAAATGTATTTGTCTATCTGATGCATTTTTCTGTTTATCATCTTTTTCCCTATTAGATTTCAATGGTGTATCATATTGAATTCTATTTCCGAATCCAGTTGTTTTGGAAGGTATTCCACTTGAAAATGCAGGTATATTAACTCCTGACATTATTTAAACTTTATTTTGTTTAGGTGAAGGTAACAAAACTGGTTATGAATTAATTCTATGATGTGTAGAAGCGTTCTTTCCTAAGTTGATCATTTATTTTTCAATCTCCTCTAAATTAGAATCTGGCTTAATAGTTAAAAAATAGAGTTAATCAAGTTATGCTTTCAATTTAGGTTGTGTAATAAAGTTAGAGACAACATAAATTAGATTACGTATAGCTGGTCGTATATCCATAATATTAATTACCAAATTAAGAAGATCTGTTTTGCAATAATATTTTTTCTTTTAATTAGAAAATCCAGTAATAGGATTTCTTTAAGATTAATCCTATATAGGTATAGAGGAATAAGAAATAATGAAATAAACTAATATTCTACGTAGATATAAATTGTACTTATAACAGGTTTTTATTATAATAGTACTATTGTATATAATGAGTTCTTTAAATTAATATTTAATGAAAAGTGTAGAGCAGTTATTTCCACAATTTTAAGTTGTCAACATTGTGAGATAAAACACTTACAAGAAATCAGTGATTGTGAAACGGAGTGGATATCATTACATGCTTCGTATATTTAATCTTGAAGGAATTCCTAAGGAAAGAGTTTAATCGATCATTAAAATCCTTAACAAATTGTCTAATCACAAGAATCCTCATATTGTTAAGTTTTATGAGGCATCTTTTGATCATGATATGACATACTTAGGGTAATAATAAAAATTAGAAGATTAGCATTGTCAGTGAATATTTAGATAAATAATATGAATACCCTTTAAAGGAAGTTGAAATTTGGAATATTATTTAAGAGGTATCCAATATATCTTATATAGTTATCATTTGCATTATAATAATTTCATCCAAAAAGAGTACATGGTAAATTATAATTGTCTAACTTATTTTAAAGTAAAGGTAAGACCATTTTAGGTGAAATGAATGTTCTCTATTATTTACATAAATAAAACTATCAAGATATTTATTTATTAGCACCAGAATTTATTAAATCTCAAATGTATGATCATAAATCTGATATATGGATGGCTGGTTATATGCTTTATTAGATGATGTTCAAGGATCCACCTATAATAGCTAATAATGTTGATGTTTTACATAAAAAAATACTCAAGGGCATATAATTAACATATAATCCAAATTATAGTCTTAATTTGAATAATTTATTGAGATTAATAATGTGTTATGATCCAGAACTTAGACCCAATATTGAATAAATTTAATACTTTTGTTAACAATCTTAAATATCTAATGAAGAAATCAATATAAATAGAATATTACCTAAATTCAAAGTAGATAAAGTAGTATTACATAAAAAGAGAACAGAAAAAAAATCAGATCCTGTACAAAATATTGTTTATTTGAATGAAGATCAATTTAAATAACCATATTTCCCACCTTCCAAAATTATAAAATAAAAAAGACTTTATTTATCAAAATAAACAACTTCAGTTATGGACTTTGGTCCATCCCCAAAAACGACTTATTCTGTTTAGTTACCAAAAGTTCTTAATTATTAATTTAGTAAATTAAAAGTCAAAGAGGCTAGTACAGTTCCAGGTTCTATTGGAAATGCTGAATAATTAGAAAAGTATTTTTATGTTATTAATTTATAGATTATAGAACAAATCTCAAATTAATAAATTAGAATTTGATAATCTTTTTCCATAAACAAAACAAACTTTATAAACTTAGAGAAGATCTCCTAATAGAATTCAATTACAATAAGAATTTTAAAATAGATAAAAGAGTTAAAGATTATTTAATTGAACATTAATTTATCTTATAATTATTAATTTCATTGTCTATGAAGAAGAATTTCTAAAAAGAGACTTTACTTTTAAATGTTTAATCACATAGATCTGAACGATCCAGCAGTTCAAATATCTTCTAAGAACCACATTGCAATAGTATATTGATTTGTAATTTATAGAAAACATATTAGCCTTGCTAACTAAAAAACCTATTAGATGTGGGAAATACTCTAGTTAAGAGACTTTAATAAATGATGTGAACTCATCACATCAAGATCAATCCTAAATAAAACAAAAAAAAATTGAATAACTAAAAATTTAGTTACAAAGATTAAAATAGAATTTTGATAATTAGTCAAAATAAAAATTAAATGTATCAAATATTATTGATAATACAATTTAATAATTACTTTAAATAAAAGATTGGCTCTAAATAAAAAAATATGAAGAACCTTGGTAAGAAATTATTCAAATGGAAAGAGATATATATTTAAATGAGGATAATATTATTAAAACAATGCCTCTTCCTCATTTTAATGAAATCTTACTTCAACATTAATTATGTATACTTGAACTAGCTTCTTAAACATAAGCAATATAATAATAAAATTTTTGGATAACATAAATACATACATTACATGAAACATTTATGTAAAAGAATAATATGATTTTGTAATTACTTAAACCAAAAATTTAAGATAATCTTGAATAATCAATAGAAATTAGTATGGAAGATTATAATCATTCTTTTGGAAAGAAATATTGATTCATTGTAGTATAGAATAGATATCTTTATAATATATTAAATTATATTCTTAATTATTTCTAAAATAAATTCATTTATAATGAAGAAAGAAAAGTATTATTAATATCACCATGTTTTAAATTACAACATATATGATCAATTCAATTCTTGATCTATTCTTTTCTTTCCTTCTTATGTCAATGTTAATGATACTATAAGTTTCACTATTTTACATTCATTAATATCCAAAGTAAATGAATTGATTTTAGTTATTATCAAATTTCTATTTTTATGTCTATTATTATTGTTATTATTATCTATCCATTTAATGTTCAATAATTGAATAATAATAAAATATTTATTTGTTTTAGTAATAATATTCTTACTTTATAATATCAGAAATAGAATTATGAATACTCTTTATAAAAATATATTAATAGATTTAAATTGGATTAATTATATTAATGTAAAGTTCAGATCCATAAGAATAATAGAAGATTTAGAATTTATCCTAATTTTTGATTTCATTATAGAATACTTTAGTAATAAATTGTTTATGAATAGATTTATAAAATGGATTAAACTCATTAAAATGAAGCTAAAAGACTTGATGATTAATTAGTAGAATTGAAGTCATTAAAAAAACAAATAAAACATAAAGAATTATGAAGTGATTTTGTATAAAATAATTAATATTATAAATAAAAAGAATTTAAAAAATAAAGGTATAAATTATTTTAATAAATTTGATATCATCATGATCCTCTTTCAATAATCTTAGATCTAACTTTGTCAACTAATTCTAATTCTTATTTTCTGACTGAGGTTGCCTTTTCATATTCACTAGCAAAATCATTACACATTCTAGTAGCACTATCAAAGATTTCACCATTTCTAACCTTTATATATTAAATATAAAATTTACTTTCTTTCCTCTTGCACTATCAATAATAGCTGATTATTAATCTTAACAAATATCCATAGTAGTAATGTGATCTCTTAATTTATTTTCAGTTCTCTTCAAATTATTGTAATATTCAACCAAATGAACTCTTCTATCATCATATTCTTAGATGGATTAATCTTCTTCTTCAGAAATCTTTTATAAATTTGTATATAAATTCTATTCTAAGTTTTATAAAAGTTATTTAAGTCTTTCAAAAACTTCAATGTAACTATTATTTATTATAATAATATATAGATACCCTCCATTTTATGTAAGCATTTAAGCAAAGATACTTGAAATTTAACTCATGATATTGGTTGTCTTTAATTTAACTGCATCTTAAATCATTCTTAAAGAAATCTCTGACATTTAAGCCAATGAAGCACCTCCAGATTAGAAACTATCTAAGATTTTTAAACTTTCTTAGATTGATCTTAAGGCATCAATATGATCTTATTTCTTGGCATTATAATTTTAAGCACCTGCTTATCTAATGGAATCTAAGATCTTAATATCAGTATCAGTTGCCTAATGTGATAATTATATTAAATACTTTTTGACTATCCAAATTGTTATCTAATTCAGCATCAGCCTTTTTTTTTGAGGTTGAACAATTTTCATATTACTCTGTTGCTCTATTCAATACTTATTCAGCATCTTTAACATCTTTAGTTCTTAATTCTAATTCAGCACTGCATTGATTTCTTTAGTCTGTGTATAATTGATCATGTCTGATTTATTCTGAATCAATTGATGCTCTTAAGCTATCTAAAAAGTTAACTGCTGTATCAACAGAACCTCCTGAAGTTAATTTACTTTCCAATTCTGTCAAGATACTAACCAAGGATGGCTTACTCTTACCAATTATTGGATATCTATTGTTAATATAATTAGAACTCACTTATGGATAAGATCACCAGCAAAGGCATTTCCTGCCAACAATAACACTAAAGTCACTGCAATTACTTTCATTATTATAATTAAAATAAAAACGGATTATATTAAATACTCAAATATATAATCATAGAAGTTATTAATAAAACAATATATATCCTTATTGTTAGAGTACATCAATATTGTTTACTTATTTGATCTTTTAATCGTTAAATAGCCACCATTTATTTTATCTCTTACAATAAGAATAATAATGACCTTATTCAAGAGATCCAGAATGTACAATGATTCCAACTAAACTGTATTTGATACCACAAAAAGTAGATTCTAATGAAAACTTTATATGTTGAATTATTTTGTTTTATTTTGGAAAAAACTTGAATCTTTTTAAATGAAGAATAAGATATTAAGGTAATTTAGTTATTTTTGTTTTTTTGATGGCAATTTTTTTTTTATGACAATTATCACATTTATAATCTTAAATCAATTCATCTTTAAGAAATTCATCTAAAGATTAATTAATAGAATTTATTTTTGTTAATGCCAAAGATAGTGTCAAAAAATCTTCCATTATTTAAGACTTTTTTTAACAATTTTTACAAATGATTTCACTAATTATCTATCCTTTAAGATATTCATCAATTACATTATGTAATTTATTCTATCCACACTTTTTATTAAAATTAATTATTTCATCTTCAAAACTAGACATCAAAAATAATAAAAATTCTTATGCATCATGTTGATGTTTTGGATTAAATTTTTTGCTTATTGTATTACGCAAAGAATTTATTTTTATATAATCTTATTAAGTATCTTTAAGTTATCTCAGAAGTTCATAATAATTTGTACAAAATGTCATAGATTATATATGCTATCTATTAATGTTGTTTAATATGAAATTATTAAGCTCTTAAATACACATCATGCATTATAAAGAAGAATGCATATAGCAAAAATACAATTCATTCTTTAATCCTTTTATTGGAATCTCTGGATTTATATCCAATTGTGATACATTTGAAACTATACTGATATCAACAGATTTTGCCCTATCAGTCGTAGAACTAGCATTAGAGGATGGAGATGGAGGAATTTTTTCATCTAAGATTTCTGGACCTCCACTATATTCTTCGAGAAGGAACTTCCAAACTGTCTCATTTACAACATAGAAATCCACATTCCTCACTAAATTTCTCTTATAGAGTAAGTCAGTATTGTCAATTGGGCCTGGTAATGTACTTGAATTATCATATAAGTATGTTGTGTATTTTTATGCCCATACTCCATTCAATCTATACCAATCAGAATCATTATTCTTTTTCAAATCTACTAATCTTTTTATTAATTAACATTCCAATTCTCTTCTTGTGTTTCCTTATGCATTTCTGAATTAATTTTATAATTTGAGTATTTGAGGAACTTCATTAGAATATGATGGAGCCTTTTTTGATGGGAACTAGGGTACATGCTAATTAATTGAACTGCTTAATTTATAAACTTAATTACATTACTTATCTTCTTCATTCAAGTTTTCACTATTATTATCAGTGTCTTTAAATGATTGCATATAACAAAATTAAATAAAAACAATATATTATCAAATAAATTGAAAACAGTTAATTTATATCTATCTATTATGACACAAATATATGTTGTTCTAAGTTTGAATAAGTACATATTGTTTTATATAACTATTCCATCATAAAAGAATAAATAATCTATATTTTTCTAAATTGTTATTAGAAGTATGTTAAATCTGAAATTTCAAATATACTAAATGATTTTCTGACTAAATAGCATTATTAAAATTAATTTTTTTTTATTAACAAATATTAATAGAAAAAGCAATAGATTATAACTTTGTATTTTTAAATTTATAAATGAATTCAAAGCTCAATGGTGTTAACAAAATCAAATTAAATTGTTGGGATAACTGAATTCATGAATTTCAAAAATATTGTTAATGAATTATCAGGATGTATTTTCTCTTCAGGACAACCATTCTCTCTCATTTAATCTACAAAGAATTTAAGAGTGTCAGCGTGTTTACAAGGGTGAATAGTAGGCAATTTTATATTCAATTCATTAAATTACTCTTCAGTTACTGTTTTATCAGCATATTCTCCAGAGACATCCTAACAAAAGTATTTTATTAAATGATACCTCTTTTACTTCTTAATAAGTTAATTATCTATCATCAACTTTACCACTCAAATACAATCTAGGAGTGAAATAATAGAGATCATAAGTAATATACAAAGTATAATATCTATCTTGACCCTATTATGTAATTTCTTATGTTTATTATTCTTCTGACCTAATAATTGTTACTTCATCCCCTTCCTATTATTCTGTAAAAGTCCCTCCTCTATTTAAATCTTTAATTCTTTTATAAGAGATAATGTTTTCTTAGATTAAAAATTATTTGTCATCTGGTAAATATTTGTTTTTATATTATTCACTAATTGCCTTACACCATTTCCAATTACCTCCATTACTTATTAATCGATCTCCAGCCTTAAATTAATTTAAATATTTCTTACATTAATGAATTCCTCTGGAGTCAACATACCTTTTGTTAGAAAAACAGATTATTTTGGAGGAGCTATAAAGGCTGCCCCGACTGCTTATTTGAAATTGTTTGCTAAGTTTCCTATGTTTGAAAACATTTGATTAATTATAATTAAAAAAATATTTATTAATAAATTAGATTGGTTGTGCTTAAGGTAGGAAAAATGAGAAATGTTCAATTATAAAATCATATGAAATTAAATATTTATTGCCAGTATTAAATTAAACAAGTAAAATATGATAGCAATGTCGATACTCTAAAGAATCAATAATTAAAGTAAGGGTTCTTAAATAATTCTCACTTCTAGTAAACTCCTATTGAGGAAATAGGAGGAATATTTTTTAAAATTAGAAAGTCTTCTTCCATTTGGATCAGCCAAAAGGAGAACCATGTATCTTATGTTATATAGGTTGTAAAAAAAAAAAGGTATAATGGATGGATTAAATGAATGTAGTGATATGTTCCTCTAGGAATACTGCTATGGCTTGCATAAAGTGTTTAAAATTATTGAAATAAGAAAAGAAATGAAAATATCTGGAGATTAGACTATTAGTGATTTACTCTAAGATGACACTCCAACTGATCAAGGTTAATCAGATGATATAAATTATTAATTACTATCATCTAAAATAAACAGTATTAATTACTTAGATAACTAATTATATTTTATATTAACATTTAAATGAAATGCATTATATCAATGATTTACTGGATATTTAAAATTATCAATTCTTAATTCAATTAACCAGATATTGAAATTGAAGCATTCAAATATTTAGGAGGTTATGCTACTATTGGATTGAAATTGATTAATCATAATAAAAACTAAAATTAACTATTTTTTTGTAACTCTAAAGAGAGGAGCTTTAATCGCTGCCATTACTTTTTACCTAAAATACATAGTATAAAGATAAATTTAAAGTTATTTTATACGGTTCAAGTAGAAGGTAATCATCAATTTGTTCTCAAATTATAGAAGGGATAATTGATGAAATTATGTTTATTACCATTTAGTAAGTTAAAATACATAATGTGAATTTGCCAAAGCAAATGAAATTACAGAATTCAATTCAGCTATAGCCAATGCTGGATGCAAAAACATAATATAAATTAGTCTTGTTGTTCTCTCTGGAAGTAATATTCCTCTAAGTGATTTATCTAAACTAATAACTAAATATGAATAATAATTGTATCCATTATAATATCTTATTATTTATTAATTTACTAAGTAAAATTTCATCTATTTATACTATGGCACAACTATTTTCATATAATCCTTCAATATCTCTTTTAATCTATAACAAAACTTCATAATAAATTGATGAGTCTATATAATTTGTGTTTTAGTAGAGACCCTGCTAAGAATGTTAAATATTAATTTAATTTAATCTCTATGAGCTTCAAATTTATCCTTTAGAGATCATACAACTTTAAAACTGTCTAACTACCTTCTTGAATTGAAGTATACTTCTTAAAGTTCTCAATCAATTAGATAAAATATTATTCTTGATTCAATAAAACTCCAATATTATTATAGACTTTTAAAACTTATGTCTAATTTACAATAAAAAATGTAAAAATGGAAATAGTTAAAATTTCATAATATTTGAATATTATTGTGTTAATACATTAATCACAGTTTTTGGTTACTATAATTTTCAAAATCTATTAAAACAATAAACCTGAATATGTATCTTAAAACTATTTCAATTAATCTTTCATTCTACTTAAATAATTTATAATATCTTTAAGAAATTTCATTATAATCGTTTATGATATCCTCACTCTAGTCATAAATATATTTTCTTTCAAGAATACATTTTAAATTTTAGATAATAAAGTATTTTTCTTTAGGATTATCTGTATTTTTGTTATTAATAATTTCAAGAGACTTTGACTTTGAATTTTGGAATTTATACATTAATATTAACATTGATTTTATTATAATTTATTTTATGGGAGTTATGATATTTATGAATTTTTAAGAAAATTATAATGATTTACTTTGATAATGAAAGATCTTTTGATTTATTAATGATACAATAGCATTTTAATAGTGAGAGATGGTTTTTATGATGGGGGGGGAGATGATTCTCCGGAGTTTGTTATGTAATGAGGTCTCTATGAATATGTCGTATTGATTCAAATTAACAATCAGGGTAATAAGTTTGCATACAAAAATTCCCTTATAAATTAAAATTAATATTAAAATAAATTCAATAAGGGGGAGGAGAGGAGATTTACATATTCTTATAAAGTATAAATATTCCCTTTGAATTGAATTGTTATTTGTAAAAGGAGTGTGTATGTAAATAATATATTTTTTTGAATATTAAATTAAATTGGCTTCTCATTTTTTCTAAGGTTTTTCAACTTTTCTTTTATTTTTTCTTTTCTTGTCTTATAAAAAATAAAATGATTGTATTACTGTCATCATCTTCATCATTTTAATTGTTCAGCTAATAAGCTAAAGTTTCTTTGATAAGGGGTCTTTGGATATCAATAGGTTTATCAATAATCTTGGCGTTAGCACTAACTATTTAATCATTAATAGTCAATTATAAATGGACTGGAGGACGTAAAACCTCCTGCAATTAAGAAGAGGATGAATACAAGAGTAAATAACTTGATAATTAAAATTTCTTCAATACTTCCTATTTAACTAAAAAACATAAATTCCAATAAGATCTCCATATTTTTTAAATTCTTAATACACATTAAAAGCAAGCATATCTCTATCTAATTCAACTTGAATCTCATAATTTCTAATTAATTCTTAAACAGGACGTTATTTTTTAGCTACCACCAAAAGTGGTATACCCTTAACATGTAAACAGGGCCTCAAATTGACTAGAAATTGAGCAGTATTTTCATCTTAAAACTATAATTCCAAATATTGCATCTTATCTAAAGTGTCTTAATATTTAATATAAATAATAACTCCAAATATGACTAATAGGAGAACTCTATTTATGATGCTACACAATTTCTTAAATCACTTCATTCTCATTAACTTCTTATGGAATAGAAAAGATGTACACAGTATTTTTATCTGTAAATACTTATTAAGGTTTAATAGGTTAAACACTTTCCTTATTAGAATCTCTTGATGAACTTTATGATGAATGTCTATTTTTTTTAGTCTTTTTGACTCTCCTAGGTTCACTTGAAGAAGATGGAGTTCTTCTTTTAGTACCTTGCCATAATTATTTATTATCAATTCTCTTTTATTTCTTCTTCTTACTTGTACTTCTACTCTTATATCTCCTAGAAGATTCACTACTATCACTTCTGCCTTTAGATTATTACTAAAAATGTAATTGAAATTTAAAACATTTCTTCTTAAAGAACGTTCTAAGTGTTCTTTATCTAACATTTTCTTATTTTCCAAATAATTCTTGAATGCATCACTTAATTCTGCAGTCTCTTTTTATCTTCCTATAAAAATAATATCTATAAAATTAATTACCATTGCGTCCAAAATTAAAATGCTTTTTTCCAATATATACTAATTTAGCATTATCATCATTTGCCATTCCTATAGCTACATCACAAAATGACCCTTACTAATTAAACATTTACACAACTTCACATGATCCAGCCAAATTAACTAAATATTACCATACATACCTTTCCTCTTTATGAAACTTAAGAATTCATTATCACTCATACCATTCATATGTACATGACGAACATAAAAATGTACTTTAAATTCACTATTTGATTAATAACGCTTCCCTATCTTATTCTCAAAAGATGATGAAGGAGATGAATCATTAGAAGATGTACGCTTTTTAGTTGAAGTTTTATGAACAACATCATTACGATTCTCTTCAGGATACTATGCTACGATACCTCCTTCCTCTCTTATTTCTTATTTTGCATCATCCTCTTGTAGTTGTTATTACTAAATCATATTAATTATTTAAATATTAATAATAAATGTTAGTTGTAAGTACTTTCCATTATATCATTTATCTATATATACATATCAATACACAATTAATATGATGATGATTCTATTATACAAACATTCATATTTTGATTATTAAAATATAATATATAATGAATAAATAGAGACGTTAGAAAATATTGCCTATACAATAGATTTAAGCCAAACTCAAATAGCTGAAATAAAGTATAAGAGCTAGTGAGATTAAGTCCTTGAGATCATCTTGTTTGTTTACTGAAACTACTCCTAATGAGAAATTTGATATTATTAAACCTAAGTAGAATCATAATAGCAGTGTAGATGGAAAGACTATGTATATTAAACCCACTTTCAGGAAAAAGATGAAAACAACTAAAAGGTATTTTAAACATATAATAGAAGTCCTTAATCAATGAAAGTTAAAACAAGTTCAATTATTACCCAATCTAAAACTACTGTATCACCTAAGAAACATATCAAAGATATATTACAAAGTTATATTAAGAGTAAATTCCCTAAAAGTAGAACTACTTCCAAATCAAAATCACCTTAAAAGTTAAAAAAAGTCTCAAGTCCTTAATAAAGATAGATTAGAAGTTAAAGCAAAAAGAAGTAAAAGTAGAAATAGAAAACAACTGTGAGTCCTCAAATGAAAAAATCTAAAAAGTAAAAAACTTAAATGCAATATTATCAACCTCAAATAAGTAAAATAAGTTCGATCAGATTAAATACATTTTCTGTAAGTGAAGATCCTCATAAAATTTTATTAAATTCAATAATAGAAGAATTACAGTTAATGAATGAGAAACAAATGATTGAATTATAATAATTTCTAAGAAATATCAAATAAGAGAAGATAGATGAAGCATTACAAACAAGTATAAATGAAAAACTTGATATGTAAAAGTAACATTAGTAATTTGCATTACAAGAGACTCTTCCTTTAAATATTATTAATGAAATATGTCAACAAAGAGAAGAAGGTATCAAACTTAGGGTTAATATGTAAATGGATGCATTCTAAAATTTATACTAATAACAAAAGATATCTCCTAGATCTTTCAATAATAATAATCAAGTTCTTCAATAATGGGAGATATAATAAACTCAAAAATTACATCAGTATCAAGAATAACTTAAGAATATTCAGAATGTCACAAATAAAATATAATCAAAAACCTAAAAGGACTTAAAATGCGTATAAGAATTATAATTAAATAAATCCATTGTTATCTAATAGTTATGTATTATCATTAATATTATTTAGAGTAAATTTCATTCGAATCTAGTTATTTAGATTAATCGGATCTTTAATTAAGCACTCCAAAATAATATTAGAAAAATATCAATTTTAAGAGAAAAGACATTATTATAGATGTTGACTTTTAACCATAATAAAATGAAGTTGAAATTTAAACAAATGTTGGTACTATAAACCTATTTGTTGAAGTTCTCTGTTAATATATTATAGGTATTAAATAAAAAAGATATAAATTAGAAACAAATTTGAACTCATTTATTAAACGAATGAATTATCCTTATGGTTTATAACCTTTTAGTAAACTAAGATAAATTCATGGATACGAAGTAATAGAAGATGACAAATATTTATATCCAATTTAGGATTATATCTTTACAGAATTATAAGTATGATATTAACATAGAATAAGTAAAATAGTTCCTTATATGAAAAGATTCACAATCGAGCCATATTTGACACATTTAATGAAATTCTAAATTAATATCGTCCATTTTATTACTGCAATGGATAACCACATCCATGGGAATATAATAGGAATCTTGTAGTCATCTTATATAATAATGAGAATATTAATCTATTATTAGAGAAAGCTAAAGAAAAATTAATATTTTATGCTTCTGTTTTATGTGGATTAATAAATGATGATGAAGAGAATGCAGAATAATTTCTAAATTATGAGTAAGTCTTGTAGAACTTGCTAAATTCTGATTATTTGTCTCAATTAAGAAATGAACGATTATAGTTATGTATAAATAATGAAGTAATAAATTAATCTCATATATTTTATAGTTACAACAATATGAATATATGTGGTCGTATACAGATACAACTGAAACTATGGTTGAAATAACAGATCACATTTTCGAACATTTAATAAATGAATTAACACTTGAATTATTATGAAATAAATTATCAATTTCTCAAGTTTATTAAACTAAGTTTATGTTAATTGTCTAATTATAATAATATTTTTCATCACATATTAACAATAATTCTCCTTTTTTAAATTTAAAGAATTGATAATGCCTAGGTTTATGAGTTTAGATTTTAAATTTTAAATTTAGATTTTATGAAAAGTAACTATATAGTCTTATAATAATTAATCAAATAGAATAGAATTAAAATCTAATATATGATAATATAATAATTCAGAAAGTAGTTATATATATTGAGTTTATTAGTATCATAAGATTAACTAAATTGTTGATAGAATTTATTTAATTTCAATTGTACTAATAGGTTTTTATAAGAAATAGTCCATTCCCACTTCTTTACACATTTGTTTGGTCTACATATCAGTATAAGCAGTTTAGGCAATAATAATAGGTGGATCTAGATCTACTGAATGACAAAACTCTAATATTTGCTAAGTGGCTTAAATGCCATTCATGATAGGCATTTCTATATCCATAAGTATAACTTGATAATATTATTATTTGAATTTATCTAATCCTTCTTTACCATTATGTGCTGAATCACATTTAATATTTAATCTTGTTAACATTGTAGTTAATGCATAGATATTAACAAATTCATCATCAACAATAAGGATTTTAGCTCTTTCTTCAGCATATTCACTAACAACCTAATCAATATGAGGATATTTGTGTTTTTTTGGTTTCTTTGGTCCTTCTCTAAAAACATAAGGTGCACAAATGACATCATCTGGTTCTGAAAGATCTATGATTGTATAAGAGATTAATAATTACTTTCTGATTATTTTTCAATTAACTTTTATTTCCCTTTTAATGAGAATGTAAAAGATGATTATTTTTTGTTATCATTCGGACTAATGAGAAAACTTTATTCTAAAAAGCTTCTACCTGAACTGTGTATTTTATTGTATTTGATAGTTCTTCTGCTAACAACATCATGTATATCAATAGTTTTGAGATCTTCAAGAAAAAACCAAAATAAAGATCCAGTCTTATTATTGGATTGAAAATGTATACCAGATTCATAATTGGGAGATAAACCATTACAAATAGTATTACTTATCATTAAACCTAAACCATAATTAAGATTTGACTTGCGTTTATGTGGTGATTTTAGAAACTCTTATAATTTATTTTAAGTATTTTAATCCATACCAGAACCAGTATCTTAGACACTAACTTTAATAAATTATTAATCATTAATGATTTATTCTTAAACATCAATGGTAATACTACCAGTGAATGTAAATTTTTAAGCATTGGATAATAGATTATTAAGTACTTATTTAAATCTTTGACCATCTGTATAAATCTAGAATTCATTCATCTTAACATTAAGTTATACACCTTTCATATTAAGTTGTTATCTATATAATTCAGCTACTTCATGAATGAGTAAATAAATATTTTAAATTTAAATAGTAAGTATAAAGTTTTTGGATAAAATCAAACTGAAATCTCTTACATCTTGTACTATAGAATTAAGAATATAACATGAATTTAAAATAGGTTAGATACAAGTATTTACTATATAATCATCATCGATATCCTCGATGGCATTTTCTGCTAATATTCTTATACAATTTAATGAAGTACTAAATTCATGACTAAAACTTCGAAATAACTGATTCATCAATTACTTAGTAAGTTTTCTCTCCCAATAATCTCTTAATTCATAGATTTCATAGAAATTTAGACCTACATTATCATTAATGATATTCAATTCAATCATATAATTATCTCCAAAAGGAGTAGTACAATCCAATATTTTACATTTAATAAGATCTGTAGTTTATATTAATTGCAAGAGAGTATCAATTTTATATTTCTTAAATTATTTGTCAAGTTTATGGATAATAATCTCTTAAAGTATTTATTAAATAAGTATAGAATCATCAGTACCTAAAAGTTTACGTTATTATGATGTTTAAGATATCATTTTCCCTTAACGAGTAATTATAAGATCATATTTTTCATTCTAATTGATTATCATACTATCTGAAGGATTAATCCATGTTTTTGTATAACTATGATTCTTTGAAACCTAATGAATATTTTCAGTAAGATGATGAGCTGACAACCAAATTAGAAGAATAAACGTATAACCAATTAAAGTATGTTCATAACTAAATTCTAATTTGACACTAACTACTACAACTATGAATGGAAGACAAAGAAACATCTTTTTAGGATGATGATGATTCTAGATTGGAATGATATAAAGTAACCTTTTTGGGAATAATGCAAAATACATCTCACTGATATGTGTAGAGGCTATGGTTCTTAATGTATTGCCAACAAGTAACAATATAAGTAATTCAATCCGATCGTTCTTGAAGTGTCTTCTCTTGAAACGTAATGCATACCATACGATCAAAATAGCTATGGATGATAACATCGTATAGACTTGGTAGCTACTCTGTTAACCGAAGAGATATTCAGCTAAAGATGCTCCACCTATTCCTATTATATACAAAAAATCAATAATAATCATATTTATAGTAAAGCATTCAAATATTCTCTAATCTGTTGGGAATGTTATGCTGATGAGATTGTTTATCTAATTAATTCTCTTTTATCTTCCATTTCAGATGACATTATTTATATCTCTCTAAAATTAGTATCTTATACCATATGATACACTGTATAATTCTGGAATTCATCTTTACTAATCATTCCTTATTTGTCTTCATCCATAAAATCATACATTAATAATACTTTCTATTCAAATGTTCCTTTCTGTAATTGTTAAATATATTTACAGAATTCTTCCCATTATATCTTACTTTTCTTAAACAAAACACCATACAATTTATTAATCATATATTTATCATCAATACAAAATTCATCATACGATAAGAATAATTTTGTTCCATATGATCTATTCTCATAATATGTACATAAAATATCAAAAATGTGTTTCAATCCTTATTGATTCACTTAAGGTAATGAATAATAAAACATCTTATAATATCCCTTTGAAATCTATTCCATTTTATGTTATTAACATAAATCAATATAACACAATTTACAATAATGAATCTTACATTATTGACATAATATGACTGCTTCATTTATTTGACATTCAGCACAGAAAATCAGTAATTACTTTTTTTACTTTAATAACTTTAATATCTAATTTAATTTCTCTAATGCTATATCTCTCTCCATCCTATAATATAAAGTTAAATATGATCCACTATCATTTTAATTTGTCTATTACAATAATGACTCATTTGGAATTGTAATACTATTCATATTTTATTCAGTATTATTTAATCTCTATATCAACTTATTGTTCTACTTTTCAAGTCTACTTATCCTATTAATCAATTATTGACATTCATCTTCCTTTTATTTTAATTCAGAATTCTATTTCTTCTTATTCTTTAAATCTTCTTCCCATTCAGTAACCCAAGTAGGTTTATCTGGAATTATCCATTAAATAACATATTTTAGAATCACATTCAAAAATATAAATAACAAAAATAACCACAACATATTTGTACGTGTTACACTTCCATCTGGAAATAGATAACTATTAATCTGATCTCCTTACTTTAAAAATACTAAAGCATAATTAGTAAAGACTCCAATAAAACTTAAGAATTCCCATATATACATCCAATCACCTATTCCAGCAACCCTTTAAGCTTAAGGTCTCTTAAATACACTATTAAAACTGTAAATCTTCATTCTTATCTCAATGATATTCATAATCATTGCAATAGCAGGACCCATAGGAAAAGCAGCAGTAAACAAAGTAATAAAACCAAAATCTATCATAGTTTCCATAAAATAATTAGTCATTAAATACTTATAGGCTGGTAACTTCAAACCATTTAATTCAACACTATCCATATCAATATTTTATTATATCTATTATGTTGTCAAATTGATAACAACTCTACTCTAAGATTTAAGTGGTATATTTGTAGTCTATTTCCATAATAGATCAATTGGATCCTAATATTATCTTACATTTAATTTCTCTTTGAATAACTTAAAATAAGAACTTTCTTTATATTTATAGATGATCTATGGAATCATCATTATAGCTATCAAATAACTAAGTTATTTAATCACCAACACTGGTACAAGAATATAGAATATTTCTTCATAACTACTATCTATTTTAATGAAAGCTGTATAAAATACTGCAATGTAACTATTAATAAATTTGAATAAAACATTTTTGTAAATCAAGGAACTTTCATAATGCTCTTCATATTTATGATTCTCCTTTTCTACAAAATAATGAACCAATGCTGTATAAGTTATATTCAAAACTGAAACACAAATACCTTATAATACACCTACTAAAAGTTTATAATAAGTTGAATTTGTATAAGTCTATTGGATATAATCAATAGTGACAAACAATCCAACAATAAATGAGCTAAACAAAATCAATACAGGAATTGAAATCATAAACATAATTGTTGAATGTCCTTTCTATTCGTATTTCTCAATTTAATGAGTAATATGATTCATATACTCATCTCCTTAAAATACTAATCTTGTTGTTAATTCTTATTAATTCATTTAATCTAATAAACCCCATCTTGCATTCATTTCACATTATTTTCT
>JPFL01000217.1:29191-47366 GCA_000733385.1 Paramecium biaurelia | reverse complement strand
AAATTCAACTGTTATTGTAGACCATATTGACATATATATTGCATAAAGTGGAAGTAATAATGAATTAAAATCATTAATACCTAATATATATAATTAAAGAATAAGTCCTGGAAATGCTGCAAATATCATAAAACATGTTAGATAAGATTTAAATGCAAAGAAGTATGCTATCTATTCTCCAAAATATAATCTCAACATTGAACATGATTCAAAATTCTATGTTTATCCTTCTCTAAAATAATCTTATAATTATTTAAAAGGTTAAGTATGATACCATCTCTATTATTCTAACCATTATCTTCTAATTTTAGTAGTTCCTCCAAATGAATGCATACGATATGTATCCATTATAACTTTTTGTTAAATCAATTCTTAAATATTTAGAATCCTATTCAAATGTTCCTCAATAATAGATTGTCTTTACAAAGAACGAAATGGTTCAAAATGTCCATTAGTATCATATGGTTCATAATCATAACTATCTAATAACTTAACCTAAACCTTTTGAATCATTGCTTGCATTTATAATTCAGTCAAAGGACTTCTCAACATCAAATAATAAAAGTTATCAATTTGAGATTTAGATAAATATACCTCAAATTTAGCATTAATAAGAACTTATATTTAAAAATTTAGTTTAGTTATTTGTTAAGCACTACATTTGAAAACAAAATCAGGAAGAATAAGATCTTGACTCATTTAATATAAATTATCAACTTCTATTTCTTTGATGGCCTAATATAAATACAAATTGCGTTTATGTACTGGATCATATTTCTATGTTGGTAATTTACAAGAAAAAAAGAAATTCTATATATTTTTAATAGATTTTAGTTTCAGTTTCTCATTTTCTCTAAAAATTGCACGTGTTTCCTCAGAATAACTAAAATCTACTGGAGTCCAATATTCACTATTCTATATATCTATTCTGCATCCAAATTGAATTAAATAATTTATCATTTCTATATTATTAGATAATGTAGCTATATGTAGAGGAGTATTTCCAAATACATCCACTTAATCTAATAAAGATATCTAACTATTTAAATAATCATATTCCCATTCATCTAAGCGCACAAGATATTATTAATATCTTTTTTTATAGATCTTCATTTCTTCCTTTTTGAGTGAAAACATCCTATTATTTTAAGGAGTAGCATTGCGAGATAAAAGCATTCCTTAAGAAAATGGTTTAATTTAACTTGAGTGTAATAAGTACAGGAAGGCTTCCATATTAGAATTTTTGATAGAGTTGTGTAAAGCTGTTGAATCCATATAGATAGCCAATGGATAGAACCTATTAAGTGCTGTAAATCTTTCTAGATTAGTCAATCTGAAATGACATGACCAATAAAAAAGTGATAATCTTAAGGCTGGATTTGAAATGTATCGTTCATATTCACAAAATCTATCATAGACTAAATTCTTAACTCTTTATGACACTCTTGATCTTTCATAATCAATAAGGAATTAAATAAGGAATTCAATTATCAGAGTTGAGACAACCTTTTTATTATTGCGTCCCGCCAAATCTAATGGATAGTAACCTTCATAGTCAGTTTTAAAGAGAATAGCCTCTTTTGATATGAGAAGTTACATGCTTTCAATATCTCCATAAAAAGCAACCCAATGAGCTGGTGTCCAAAGAGTTCTTGGATTAAAACTATTTAAATCTCCATCTTCAAGAAACATTTCCAAACAAGCTGCTCTTTCATTATAATTAGCAAAACATGACATCTAGATTGCATTGATACCAAATTTATCATTTAAATTAATGAAAGCATGCATAGGTTATTGCAATTTTGAATATTCAGTCAATATTTCTCGAATAAGTTTTGGGTTTTATTGAAGAGCAGCTCGATGAAGAAGATTACGACCATTAATATCGACGGCATTGAAATCGATAGTAGTTTATTCAAGAGAACGAGCAAATTCTATATCACCAATACTTTGATTGAGTTCTTCTCTGTCGACAAATATTTTTTATATTCGATTAATCATTAAATTGATTACAAAAACATAAACATTTATTCCTCTAATCTGAGTTATTTTACACCATATTCATTATTTCCATATCTATATACATGATCAAAATTTTCCATAAATATCCTCTTTAGATAACTAAAAAAAGATATATTAAATTGTTTACTTTAGATTTTTCATCATTTTCTGTAAAATCAATAATCTTTTATAATCCTGAGAAAAGTAACAATAATTTTAATGGTTGTTATGATAATTCTCTAGGATTAAAAGTAGTAGTTTATACACTTTCATCACTTTTCTCTGTTTCAATCAAAATCATCTTAAAGATAATTAATTAATATTTCTTACTTCTATCTAATAATCTATGAAATTTAGACTCTATTGTAACTGTGTAACCCCAATAATAGCCTTCTTTTTTGGCATCCTAACTTGAAACAGGAGTACCAGTTAGATTAGTAGAAGTAGGATCATCTATTTTTAATGTAACTCTAGTTCCTGCTTACAATGGATAATTAATTAAAACTTATCTTTTGAGTCCAATTTCAACTCAAGATGTGTCACCTTTACTAGGTCTTTCAACAACAACTCCTTCTCTATAAGGACATATCTATTCTGTCAGTAAATGATGTTTTGATTCAATTGGATTCATAAGACCAACATTTTTAAATCAGAATGTATTGGAAACAAGTACTTTCTCAAATATTACGGAGTTTCCAAATATTGTAAATTTCGTACAACATATGATGCCACATCAAATTATTTACTTTTTGGTATGCTATTATGTAAATAGGGTGATACTATGAATAATCTCTAAGGATGATTACTTCATCTACTTGAAAGATAGCAAACATCCTTGCTAATTGTGACATAAAATAAATTCTCAATTCAGATGATTAAGCATTAGAGATAATTGAATCTGGAATGGCTATTGTAACATGTCTTTATTAAACTTACAATTTCTTCTTTAATTACTCCTTTTTCTTTTTCTTTTTCTCTTTTACTTCTTCAATTACTTCTTCTGGCTATTTCTCATCATCAAACTTTACAATAGATTTCACTTTATTCTTTTTATCCATAATTAAGATATATATATTTATCACATGAAATCATCATCATCATCAACATTATCAAAGTCTTCTTCTTCATCTTCTACTATATTTTTAGTCTTCCCAAATGAAACTCCCTTTGGTGGACCTTACTATTGACTCTTCTTCTTTATGGCTTCTTCTGCTTCAAATTGCTTTCTCTTTTTTATATAAATTTCTTCCACTGCCTTAAATAATTCTTCATAATGATTCAATAATAATTTCCCTTCCAACTTTGTTAATAAAGTCTTCAAAAACTCTGTTGAATAATTTGGACCAACATTTTACAATGCAGCTGCAAAATTCTCACCAATTTTCTTCAAATCCACTTATCCGATATTCTTCTTAACTGGTTTATCTCCACCAAATAAATCAAAAACATTATTCATATCTGATTCCTTTGATTTTACTTCAGATTTCTATTATTATGTTTAAGGTTAATTAGACTTGTCATCTTACTTCTATTCTTACTTTTCCTCTTATTCTTCGTCAGCATATTACTCCCAATCCTCTACGTCTGACATTTGGATAATTAAATTAAAGAATAATCACAACTTTAATTCTCACTATATATATGTATACAATATTTTACAAACTATAACTGTGTTAACATCATAAATTCTTAAACTCTATAATACTATAATACAATGATTACTTTTGGAATACAAAAAATAAACTTATAATGGAGAAACCATAGACTTGGAACTGCCTTTCATAAAGGAATCAGAAAGTATATTTTAGATAAATATTAGTATATTACTATTCTAAAAACTATTTAGATTAATATCTATTTGAGGAATATCTATTTTCATCATTTAAAAAAAAACTTTTATCAAACTGAGACCATCTTATTATAATTTAAGGGATAGATTAATGATTTGTAATTACATAAATATTGTCAACAACGATCAAATTATTATTATATAAACTTTTGCATATCTCCACCTATTTTGACATACTCTTCATATAGATCTGAAACCATAATGTTTCTACCTGGATGATTGGAAGGCAATTTGTTCTTCTGTGTCAGTGCAGCATCAAAAAACAATCTCTTCATAGTTTATTCAGATGGTCTTTGCATATCAGATTATCTTAAAACATTTTCAGATGGTCTTTATACTTCAGATCTCCTTTCATAATTAATTTTTTAGGATTCCTAAAAGGAACTTTATTCAGTTCTCCTTTGATATTCAGTAGCATAATAAATATTTTTTGGTTCATTACTTGAATATCTCTATTCTATATTTATACTAGGTCTGGATTCAAATTATAATTAATAACTTAGACGAGCATCTTGAGAATAAGGTTTATGATCTTCTTATTTCCTTTCATAATTTACAGAACCTCTAGATTCATATCCAGAATTTGGTTATATGACTTAATTTACATACGATTATTATTTTGGTTTTAGAATTTCTTGTTTATTGAGATTACTTAATCTTTAATCAAAATAAATGTTATTCTCCTCTAAATGACGTTGATCTCTTTCTTTTTTTTCAAAATTTCGATCAATATCAACTTTTTGAGTGAATTTAGTATTACCATTTTCTATTTTGGATGGAGTTTAGTAATTATTCAATGAAGACATAGTAGTAGAACTATTACGTTGTTCTGGTAGAGCATGAACAGGCATGGATGCTCTTTAAGTGAATAAATCTGTTTTCATTTTTGAATTTATCAATGCTTTGTTAATATATTTATAGAGATTAATTGAACCTTCTTTATTGTTTGATAACTATTGGATACCTTATTCTATTCTGAAAATGATAGTTTTGACCAATTAATAATCTTGAGTATTGATTATCTCTTATAGACTAGATATCATTTCACCTAAAATCTTTTATGTATATGGCATATTATCTTTTTATAATTCCTATTGTAATTTCTATTTCAAAGTTTATAATTTAGAATTAATTCTTTGCATTGATATTTACTTCTAATCATAAAATGAATCTTCCATTTTAGGAAATTAAGTGTAAACTGTCATATCTAATTATGTTATTGGTTGTTAAGCAGGAATTGATTTTTATTCATATGTTGGAATGGTAGTAGGGACAGATTGAAATGTAGTAGTTTTAGTTGGACTTTGTTGTTAACTACCATTTGTTTTACTGAAACTCTATTAATATGAGTTTGTATTCAAATTTGATTGTCCAACTGTTATGGGTTGAGCAAATTATGCTTAAGCCTTATTTTTAACTGCTTGACTTGAATGTTTACTAGATTGATTAGATTAAAAAGTAAATTGTTTTTCTGATTCTGTTACTTTATTTGATTAAGGTTAATGTTGAGATTCACCTGCATTAATACGTGATCGTAATAATTAAGATTTCTCTTATTGTACTTAGGAAATGTTTTTAAATTTAGTTAGGAATTCTTCCACTAGATTAAACATCTAAGTTAATTATTGTTCCTAATTGAATCATATTCAATCTTATACTTTATATGCTGGTATTGTACTATCTGCAATTGAAATAGCTGATAAATCTGGATTGTTAAATTTATCTACAATTTATGAATATTCTTAGGCTACTTAATTGGCATCCAATTCTAATTAATGTTTTATAGTGTTCCTCTTATTCTATTATTCTGGAGCTTTAAGAGCAACTGAATATCTCTCTAACATATCTTTGATATATATAAGGAATATTTAATACTTAATACTTTATCCTTTAAGTGAGACATATCATCAAATAGATCATTTTCATTCAATAATCTTTAATTTTGTAATTTTTAAGATTCAAATTTTTTGTTCTCTTCTCCAAAGGTTAATCGAGCAATTGCATTATTTTTTGGTGGTGGATCCAAATCAAACTATGGTTGGATTGGATTTAGAAACATCTTATCATGTCTTGATTATTCATTTAAAAACTATAATTTGTTATTAATTCACTACATTTGAGGATTCGTTAAGACTTCCTAATATTTATTCATCAACATGAGATACTCTTTCTGAAGGGTTATATTTGTATTTATTCATAATATCCTATACTGATGGTCTTTATTAATTTGGTTGTACATTATTCTTTGGACTGGATGTCCCACTATTTTTGAAAAAAGGATTCGAAAACATATTTTATTTTATATATATATTTTTCTTCTGTTTTTTCAATCGAATAAACATATATTTTATTGAATATTTGTTAATTTGTATTTTAAATATCAGCAGTCCACAGTTGAACTCCATCCCATGTAACTCATGTGATCTTGAATTGATGGAACAAGGACTGAATCTGAGCAATTAGGATCTTCATCTAATTAGCAAACAGTGTATGAACTCTTGTGATACCAGATTTCTCTATCAACGTGATTGAATCCGAAGTTCTCAGGTGGGACCTAAATGATATTTTAAATAAATCTTACATGAGGAACAGCATCCTTATCGTGGACAACTCTGAAATGGGTGACCTTTGTGAATGATGAGAAATAGTTATAATAAGCTGTATCTCCAACTCTTGGTAAACCAAATGTGCTCAATTGAACTGTGTATCCAGCAATAGCTAATTCTGTAGTGTATAAGGTGGCCATA
Source organism: Paramecium biaurelia (assembly GCA_000733385.1). Lineage (NCBI taxonomy): Eukaryota > Ciliophora > Oligohymenophorea > Peniculida > Parameciidae > Paramecium > Paramecium biaurelia. The sequence continues at coordinate 40,769 of JPFL01000217.1, read as the reverse complement.
GCAGCTCCCAAAGAGTGACCAGTTACGTGGATGATGGCTTTTGGATACATTCCTCTGTATTTTGTGAACAAAGAATCAACTTATGGTTTGATAGAGTTAAAAGCATCCAAAAATCCACTGTGAACTTGACAATTACAGGCTGTGTTGTAATTGACCTTATCAAATTGGATATTGTCCAACCAGTTTTGAATATTGCTTGAACCTCTGAAGACTACTGTGATGGCATTGTATGATGGATTGTAGGCTATGTATCCTTTTGTACCCTAAAATAATATATTATATTATATATTACAGCAATGGTGTTCTCGAACACTAAGGGCTTTTCAATATTGGGATAATTAGTGGTAACATACCCCACCTTCCATGTGTTGATGGCTGTGTCAGGACAATATGCAGCAAAAGAAAGAGCAGCCTCTTCAGTTGCTAATGCTTCGTTATAAACGAAAGCACAATTGACTGTTGCAGCTAAGACAACTAAAATCAAAACTGATGATCTCATTTAGATTTTATTTATTTAAATATCTCAGAATTTCAAATCTCTCCTTTAAATACCCGTATTATTAATATTATAACAAAAAGCATCATAAGATATGCAGTTTAATGTCTATAACACGACATCATCTTATAATGATAAATTTCAAATCAGAAATTAATCCAACTGAAATATAGAACAATTTATCATTCCTCTAATACTATTAAATATATTAGAAAATCTCCAAAGAATAATGTAGAATTTTATTAATTCACATTCCCTAACTTTAAAAATACACCCAAAACCATATAGATTGGGTTTCTTATATATATAAACAGAGTAAAATCATTTATTTTTTAATCATACATGTTTTTTATATAGAATATATAAGTATTTTTATTTTTCCCATTTCAAACATAACTTTTAACAAACTTCTATCATGTTAATCACTTAAGTAAATAATCATTACTTAAATTTTAGTTAAATATTAGAAAAGAATATATTAAAAAATGATTTTTTGAATTTTATAGATATCCTATTAACTAGGGTTGCATCCTTCATCCATCATATTTAATTCAAGATGATTTAAAAATATATTATAATAATAATTTAAAACAATTCATAACAAAACAAGATATTTAATATTAAAAAAAATCTTAATTTAATTAAATCACTAATGATTATAATGTCACATAAAAAATTGATATTGTCATTCTATCTATTAAGCTTTGCAAGAATTACTAGACCATCCTAAATATGTTAAATGATCTGTCAAATTTGGGTTATAAATAGAGGCAGAACATTTTTAATCTTCTCCCTTTACTTCCTGGCAAATTACATAATTTATTCCATCCTTATACCAAATTTCAGTATTAACATGTTCAAATTAATATTTGACAAGTGGTAGATGAGGAGCAATATCCCTCTTATTTGTCAACCTTGAATGATTAATCTTTAATGTTGAAAACCAATCATAAAAATCAGAATCACCAACTCTAGGAGATCCAACTGTTACAAGGGTTACTTTAATTCCTAACATAGATAGTTCACTTGCAAATAATGTTGCCATTGCTCCTCCTAAAGAGTGTCCTGTAACATGATATTTTGCATATGGATATTTAATTCTATACTCACCTAGTAATACATCTAAATGAATTTTAAGAGATGTATAAGCTGCAAAGAATCCTTCATGAACTTCACACTTACAAATGACATTGAATTCAATCTTCTTTGCATCAATGTCAGCTATGAAATTCTTGATATTTGAGGAACCCCTAAAAACTACTGTAATAGCTTAACTTTGTGAATTGTAAGCTATATAACCTCTTGTTTCCTATGAATAATTAAATATATTACTAGCTCTGTGTTTTCGAATATTTATATTTTGTTTAAGTGAGGATATTATTGACTTATAATGCCCACATTCCAATTTAAAATGTCTTCTGGATGACAATAGGCAGCAAAGGATAAGGCAGTTAATTCATTAGCTATAGTTGGATCATAATTGAAAGCAGAAACAATTGCAACAAGAACAAACAAAATTTTCATTTTTAAATATTTGTCTTAAAAGAAGTATCCTGACCACAATTTATACTTAACTATTTATATAATATTATTAAATAATTTATTTTGATTTAATAATGACTTTCTTGCTTTACCATCTACGAATGAATTTTTCTATTTTCCCACACTCACTTATATAATTATTGAACTATTAACTTTAAATTTCAAAATATCTATAAAATAAATTGATCTATAATATAAAATTATAATTTCTATATGATATTTATTTGTATTAAATTTATTCTGATTTCATATAAATTTTATATGATATGTTTAAATTTGTAAATATTTTTTATAGGAATCCTTCATTTGCATATAAATAAATGATATTTTTAATTGTAATAAATAATTAATAAATTATTTTTCTGTTATTAACATAAATGAACCACAGTTATTACAATAAATCAAACAGCAATTTAACTCCTGGCAAAGCAAAGTCATAACATGTAACTTAGATTTAGTTGTAAGACAATTTAATTTAATTTCAGAAACATTAGCAAATATATTAGAGATTCTTCCACTGAAAACAATAAAAAAGGAGATAATTTATTGAATACATTAATCCAATAATCTTAATAAGCAATACAATCAGCTAGATAATTTAGTATTGATAGACCAATTAAGACTTCTCCTATTGAATCGTATTATTTACTCATTAAAATCTAATAGGTCTCCTCATATTCAAAAAAAAGTAATCAGCAATTCCTAAAATTTGTCTTCGTAAATTAGAAAAAGTGCAGAATAACAATAAAGAAGTAGTGCATAGTTTGATAGATTACTTAATGAAAATACTTCATTGTTGATGAGAATCTAGGAATTAGAACAAAAAGTAAGAAATTGATGTTAACAAGTGAGAATCAATTATTATAAATGAAATGTTAGTGCAGCAATTAGAACAATAAAAGATCATAAGAAAATGTAATCCAAATAGCAAATTAAAATAAGGGTGATCTTGATGTATTCTTACAATCACATCATTGTAATGAAAATGAAAATAGAATATTAAAAGAATTAATAAATAGGTAATCCACTATTATGCATATTCCATCAGTTATTTAAACACTTTCACTTATTAAATGAAATCATAGTATATAAATAATTATATAATAACTCTAATGATTTCATTAAAAACTCTCTATTAATTGTAATGTAATCATATCTATTTGATTTCAAAAATTCTATCAATTCTTTTATTGTTTAGAATAACAACTAATCCTAAAATATAAATTGTATAACTTATTTTTAAGATACAAAATTGTATGTGTACATATATATCATTAAGAGATAATCCTAAGTTTAGGTATACAAATATTAATTTATGATAATTATAAACAAAATTATATTCATTAAATTTTTAACTAATAATCAAATATTTTTTTCTTATTTCTTTTTTTTTAAGATAACAAGCTCTTTAAATTTAGTTTCAACAACTTATTTGAACTTCTTTTCCTAAGAATTTTTATTTTTAAGACTATTCCTGGAATTAATAAACCAATTTAAGACCTATATATAATAAAGATTCAAACTTACTTATTTATTAGTGAGATTTGTCTATTGAACTAATTATTCAACTTATTATTGCTTTGGATATGGATTATTATAGTTTTCTATTAACCATTTTTTGAGTATCATGTTAGCTGATTTAGAGTAGGTTCTCTTTGTATTAACTAAGTAATGAATATAAATAGATTATACTTGGATAATTGGATAATAATTTTAGTTTCTATATGTCTTCATAGAGTTTTATTTTGTTTTAAATCTGAGTTCTGACTTCTTCAAAAAATTAAGTTGTTTAAGTTTATGTGAATGTACTATATATTTTATCATCAATCATTCTTTCTTTCAATGTTTCAAAAAACTTTTTAAGTAAAGTAACAGTCTATGATATATTGTAAAAAAATCAATACATTAGTTTCTTAAGTGTATTCTATATCAATAGAATTGGTTTTTTTAATTATTTCATCTGCTAAACTTTATCCTGTCTATTATTGAGTCATCCAACCAAGCCAAATATGCTCTAAACTTTTCATCTCTGATAATGCTTTTTGTGCTTTTGATTCATTAACTAAAAGGTTTAAACATCTTATAATACCTTATTATTAAATTTATAGGTATGAAGATTCTTTCATACCTTCATCTAATGTGGTTTAGAATTGCATATTTGATGGGGGATCTTTTTTTATTTTTAAAATTGATTAAATTAAAGTCAAAATTTTACTGATTAATAGCATATCAGCAGAATAGATGAATGACATAGGTATAGAATTCATGAAAACAAGCAAACAGTATAGGAAATAAATTTTTGATATTAGATCATTAATTTTAAAGTATTAAATAAATTAAGAAATAAATTGGTTCATTTAATAATTATTGATTTCAGATATTAAATTAGGAATATATATATGTGATTTTATCTATTACATAATTTTCATTTAAGTCAAACAGATTATTTATTTTTTAATTCTTTATCAATTTTAATTATTTTATTTTTATAACAGATCAAACGCACACTTTTGTATAGTATATTTAAATATTATACTTATTATTACAATATTTTTGATATTACAAGTATTCTATTAATTTTTAACTAGAGTGCTTGATAAATTAAATAGAATAAAGATTATAGATATATTATTATTCACTATAAGTAAATTATATATTGGATGATTCAAATCCATTTAAATATATAGGTTTAAGGATCATAAATTATATTATTTATTCAATTACTATTAAATTTTATAAATAATATCAAAAGAGTGTGATTATTTTTTTTGATCAATGTGATAAGTAAAAAAATATTACAAAAATTAACTAACATAATAATTTCAGAATCATGAAATTAAGTCTATTATTTTTGCTTCAAAAATTAGTTTAAGATTAAGAATACTTAAGTAGTTCGTTAAGAATGCTTATAAAAGCTTAATGATAATGTTAAAAATGTAAAAATCTATAATTACAGAAATATTAATGGTTATATAAATTATATATATTTTAATTAATAATGATTAGGGAATTCTTAAAAGATAATACAGAAAGTTGTCTTGATTTGATAGACAAAGGTGAGAATCTTGATGAGGTTGATAAAAAGAGTGGCAAATCATTATTATAAATTGCAATAACAAATAATAATTTAGAATTAGTCAAAGCATTACTTGCAAAGAAGGCTGATGTTAATTTTCTGAACAAATTTGATAAGAGTACTCCTTTATTTACATCAATTTAATTGAATTTCTTAGAAGCAGCATAAGCACTATTATAAACTCATTAAGTAGATGTTGAAGTTGAAATAGAAGGGAGATCTTATTTGGAACATGCAGTAGTAATTGGAACAGTATAAATGATCTAATTATTAACAAGTAATAAGTGAAATATATTTAGAATATAAGGTACCTATAAAAGGAAATCTATTACATTTGGCAATTAATGCAGAATAAGATGATAATGCATAATTTTTAATTTAAAATGATATTGGATTGTTAAATTAAGATGAAGATCAAGAGAATGTTTTACATATATTAGCATTTAGTGGCAATGCTGAATTACTTAATGCTATAATTAAAAGACACATAAATAAAGCATTCTAGATTGATATTTGGAATTAATAAAATAAAGAAGGAAATGCACCATTGCATATTGCTGCCATTAATGATAAATAATTATTCTTGAAAGTATTACTTACAAATAAGGATAATATCAATTTGGATATAAATAAATTAAATAGAGCTGGATTAACTTATTAATAGATTATTTAAGATAGAATAAAGAAAGTAGAATTAGATTAATTCGAGTAATAAGTTAGAAAAAGATAAATAGCAGAAGATAGAGTAAATATTTAATTAATTAATTAGAAAGAAAGGTAATAACAAAGAGCTAAGGAAGTAGAGAATCAGATTATAGAGGAAAAAGAAGCTAAAAGAAAATAAAAAGAATAAGAAGCTAATAAAGATAACTTATAGAAAAAAGAAGATACAAAAAATAGACTTGTGATGTTGGCTATCTTTGCAGTTGTTATTCTAGGATTCTATGTAGTTTTGTAATTTAGTATAAAGTAAAAATGAGTATCAAGATATGAATTTAGTATATTTAGTATATTTGTATAAATTAAGTTGTTGATTTTTAAAGTAGAAACCTAAATTTCTATTGTATTTCAAAATTATTATTAAAACCATAAAGCATTGTCTATATTATTGATTTTGTAAAATATAGTAGATGATCCTATTTTTGAAGTTTCTCTTTTTAATCTATTATTTTCTAAGGTTACTATTTATCTTTGATCTTTTGAATGACTTTTTTGTAATGATGTTAACCCTAAACATCTGTTACAAGCTTGACTTATCATTAATAATAAAATAAATGAATAAACGGGATATTCTGTTATAAACACGTGAAGGGTATGTATTTATCAATTATTATAGTCGTAAACAATCTGAATAACAACTGAATCTTCTAATGAATCGAATTAACCTCATTTAATAAAATTAACTCAAAGTCATTAGAAGGATTAAATTGTAATAGAAGTCTGTTGAAATGAAGCAATTCATATAATCTGAACATGATTCATTTAATTAGAGTGTTATATACACATTATTTATGATAGAGATTAATTTAGAATATGCAAAAATTATAGCAATTACAGTAGACATAATTAATGGCAAAGACAAAAAAGCAATAAAGTGAAGAGGGACGAAAGAAAAACTAAGAACAATATAAATGGATTAAACAAAAGGAGAGTTAGAATTTGAAAATTAAGAAACTTGAATTAGAAAGACAAATATAACAATAAAGAGAATCTGAACTAATTAAAAATATTGTCAGATACAAAAAATTGAAATAAGAAAGAGCACAATCACAAATTAAAATGAGGATTAGATAAAAATCAAATGAAGAACTCAGAAATAAAGAGTATTCATAATTATTAGAAGTTGAATGTCATAAAAGAATATAGACAGAATAATCTATTCGTAAACTAGAGTAGAAAGAATAATTATTGATTTAAGAACTTTAAACATCTTAATAGTTGAGTTCGACATACTCTCGTTAATTAGTATTATTTCTTATCTATTTTAGGATCCTCGAAATGTTACTAAAATTAGAGCAAAATCATATTATTTCTAATGAATATTTTTATATTATTTTAGTAACAATTATTTAATCTAATAATCATTTATTATTTCATATATTCTGAAAGTTTTGAATAATAAGGTAATTTTCATTTAAATATCTGAATAATATGTAAAAATTTATGATATACATTTAAAATAAATAAAACTATGTATATTCTTATTAAAATCTCTAGATTAAACCTAAAATTGATAATTTAGTATTAATCTATCTATAATTTAACTTATAAAAAGATAACCTATTTATTTCATTCTAACATAATTATCAATCAATTTTGTAAATGGATTATTGAATAATAATCAGTTATTATTCAATAAAAGGTTTCCCAATATCTATTAAATAGTTGCTTATGCATACGAAATTTTTACAACAAAATTGGATCAACAAGAATCTTGAATTTATATTAACACTAGTTAAAAATATATAATTGTTATTGGTTCATTGATTTTATTTAAATTATAATAGTACATGATGTTTTTATCAATTGGAATTAGTAGAATTTTAAATATGAACGAACTGCCTTTTCAAATTAAAATACTCATTTAACTACTCATTTATCAAATATCTATTATTTTTTCAAATTACCATAATCTAATTAAAATTTTGTAATATTTATGTCACATATAGTATTAAAATAGTATGAAAGAGGGACAATAAAGTTATTTTAAAATTCAACATTATTTAAATATTTCTTAAAAAATTGTTATTTGATCTCAATCAATAAAATATTCTAAAGTATTTTGCTATTAAATAGATACTAAATTAATTATTATTATTATTAATAATATAATAAAAACATATTAGTTTTAACAGCTTATTTATATTGTAGAATATTCATAAATATAAATAATGAGCTAAAAAATTCAAAAAAGTTAATTAAAAATTCTCTCTAAATCTAAACAAATGAAGGTTAAAGAAGGATAAGATGAAAGAAATATTTTTCATACTTACATCTTAAAACATTATCAGGAAAGAAATAATCATCACAAAGAATTTAAGGATTAAGAATAGTAAAACAGAGCAGAGTCTAATTGCAAATCTGTCAAAAAAATAAAGATGTCACTACATTAATTTAAAAAAAGGCAATCATAATCTGCACATCAGTGTTCAACTGTTTAAGTTCAATTTCAAACCCCATTATAAAATAGAACACATCGAAAATTTTATAAAACACCATTTCCAAAATAATGAACACAATTTTATGTATTATATTTTCAATAAATTATTATATATATTTATATTTAAATATTTTTTAATTGATATTTTTTCATTTTATTCTTCTAAAATTGAAAAAAATAAAACTATAATTTAGGTATAAATTAAATCATATATAAGAATATAATTAAATATGAATAAACAATTTAAAGAATAATTTAAAAAGTGATAAAATATGTAAATCAAAATATGAACCACATTATGATTGAATCCAAAAAAGTTAGCCTATAGATTAGTTTTGTTACAATAAGGAGACATCAACAAAAAAACTATACTAATCTTAATAGAAAATAGATAAAGTAATTGTTAAGAAGACAAATTATAATCTGATTGGATCAGATATTTGATTATAATATGATATTGAAAGAGTGGTACATTAAGATTTGAATAATATAATATATCTTAAAATCAATATTTGTAAGTTTCATCAATTCTTTGGTTTTATAAATAAGATTAATGATGAATTTTACACCTTTTATTTATTATTATTAATAAAAATGGAAACTGATCCTATGAATGTTACATAAAATCAAACTTAAACAAGGCGTCATTATCCAAAAGATGTTCAAGTAACTTAATGTCTATGATAAAAAGGGTTTAAAATCGGAATGGTATGGAATTGAACATCATATGTATGAGATTGGATAAGATATTTAACGCAATGAAAGAGAAATTTTGAATCTAAGAAAGAAGGAATTATTGTACTTGATTATTATTTCATTCTATTAGGACTGAATTGGATAGTAAAATACTTGAGTAATTGTAATTTAGACAGAAAGAATTAGAGTAGAAATATGAAGATGCATAAGAAATGAAAAGAAGATAAATGAAATTTTAGGAAGAATAGAAAAAATTCTTAGAAGATAAGGCTGTATTATAAAAAGGCATTTCATCTATTTATGACAAATAAAAATAAGATTCCTTAATAAGGGAAATGGATTTGAGACAATAAAAGTTAGAATGGGAATAATAAGCTTTGGATGAGAATAGAAGGAGAATGGAATAGGATTTCTTATAGAGGAGAATATAAAAGGAATAATGGGCTAAAGAATAAGATGCAGATCTTAAATTATCCTAATTAAGACATATGGAAGAAAGAGAGAGGTTTAGAAATGATTAAATTGAAATTCAGGAATTAAATAGAAGAAATGCTGAAAAAGAATTAATTAAAGAGGAAAACTATAAAAACGTATAAATTTTCATATCTAATCTTTAGTTTTATAGACTTTGCTCATAAAATTAAGCTCAATTACAGAGAATGCATATTGATAATGTTCTCTAACCTTTATTAGAGAGATAAGCTCAATTGGAATCATTGATTTCTAAAAATATGGATGCATACCAAAGAAAACTATTATAAGATGAATTAGATAGAGTATTAAAGAGACAAGAAGAATATAGATAAACACTAAATGTTAATAAAAAGATTTTGGATGACAGAGAGTATGGAAAAGTGTAGGAGAGGAATGTAAAATAGGAATTAAATAAGTAAAGATTAGATGATGTATTTTTATATTATTATATTAGCTTTAAAATTATAATCAATTTTTAGTTTAAAGGAAGGTTGATTAAATAGAATAGTAAAAATAATACAAAGAATATCTAGATCAATAAAGAATTGAAAAGTATCAATCATCTTTTATAAAAGAGAGGAATAAAGATTGAAACAACTTAGGATGGGAAGATAAGAAAAATCTATGAATATGTTGGATTTGTAGGCATATAAAAATTAAGATGCATAATTAAATGCAAAGATTATTGGATGGTCTCCATAAGTTGGGTAAAATATTGTTATATATTTATATATAGTTAATTACCACCAAAATAAGATTATTTATTAAAATAACAATCTCTAACTTAATTAAAATAGGATGAAATGAATACAATTAATTAAAATTTGAGTAATGTTTCTCAAGTTAGTCGAGGATAGGCTTTAAGAGGAGCAGGATAAAATGCTATTCATTAAAATCACAATCCCTTAACAAATCCAATACCATTTAATAATCAAAATCCTTACATATAGAAATAATATGATTAAATGATTCGACCAAGACCTTATTGAAATTTATTCATATTCAATAATAATGTTTAATATCATATACTCTGATACCTATTAATTAAAAATAATGCTCTTTTTCAGATATCCTTCTCTAAAATTTCTATTATTTATAGAAGAATAAATATTAAATCTATAAATTTGTAAAATTAAATAATTTTAATCAGGAAAAGTGATTATATAATAGAAAATCCTCAAAGTCATAAATGCCTATACTTTGTATTAGAACTAACTCATTTTAATTATAATAATGTTTATAAATTCTATTATATCTATTTGATTTATATATATTTTTGATAAAGTAAAGGAATATAATAAATAATAACCACTCTTTTAAGTATATTATAAAATAATTGTTTTATAAAATATGAAATCTTTAAGTAACCTCCTTAATAAAGACTATGAAGATTTTCTGTAACAAAAACATGAATAAAATAATCAAAATAAACTGATTAGTAAAAGAACTGTTGCAACTAGGGAATCTGGGAGACCAATTGGATCTCGAATTCATCAAAGACTTTAAAAACCTGAATCAGCAAATTAAAGTATGGGAAATCTATTTGCAAATATGAAAGGCAATTTATTCATAAATCCTAAACATTCCCTTTAGTAGGAGGCTAGTCCATATTTAATTGAATAATAAGAAAAATTTTTAGTTAAGTAATATTGGAGATCTTTACTCCGTTGGTAAGGATTTGATGATTATCTATTCTTGAGAGACCCAATAAATATAAAACATATAAAAGGGAGAGATATTTTAACAAAGAATGATGTAGTTGAAGAATTGAATTCATAAAATATGCATATGCAAGTAATGTATTAGTCAGATAGTGGGATGCAAGAGTATAAAGATTAACATAGAAGATTGTAGATGCAATAATTATAAAAGTTATATTAACCAGGTGAAGCTAATTATTAGAAATTTAATCCAGATAAATATAAGTAAACATTTTTTGGTGGGAAAGATGCAGCTAGATTATAATAGATAGTGTTTGAGAATTCAAAATTTGTAGAGTTTATAGAAAAGATATAAAAGTTATTATAGATTATGAATGAGAAGATGGTTGTTGAGGAAGTAAATTAGATTTCACCTATTGGAGAGAGAATGATTAGATTATTATGGAAGATTGGATGTTTGAATATGTTTTAGT
>JPFL01000217.1:0-29009 GCA_000733385.1 Paramecium biaurelia | reverse complement strand
TTGTCATGGATAGTTAATGATACTAATTATGAGATCTTACTTATGATAAAATATCATTATGTTATTATTACAAATAGGACATGAATAAAGCTATTTATTATCATGAGAAATTTGCATAAGGAGAATATGAAGAACCAGGTAAAGGTATGAGAAATGTAGGTGAAGCAGCATATTTATTAGATGCTAAGACTAAAGAAGGATTTATTGATTAAAATTCCTATTCTGAAGATGAATATGATTTAGATATATTGTTATAGAATGGCAATCTTAATAAGTGGGAAACTGAGAATAAGAGAAAGGATTTGAAGATATTAGTTAAGAAAATACCAATGGAATATAAAAAAGGACATAGTTTTGGTAAAATTCATAGGCCAAATAATAAAGTCATCGATTTTAAACATGCTATGTTAATACTACATTAATTTTAAAATAAATAATCTATTCCTTTAGGACCTATTTATTAGAAAGAAGTAGTGGATTAATAAGAATCAACTGCCAAGAAGTTTAAAAAGAAAGACTAAACTCAATCATGTCAATATTTGTTTAATTAAAAGAGCACAAATAGGGTTGCATCCAATTTTTTATTATAAGAAGAAATTAAGGAGTAAACTACCAGTGACACTTTATGTTTTAAACCATCTGAGAATGTTTACTATATCAAGAAAATGATCAGAGTCTTTTAATATGATCTTAAGTATTTATTATAGAAACAATCTCTTTTTAAAAACTCCACTGATTGTATATGATAATAAATATATAATAATTTAATAACAAAATTATTCTTAATGGTCCAAATAATAAAAAGAGATATCTGGTAAAAAGAAGAAGACACTAATCTAGAATATAATTAAGGAAAGAAAACCAATTGCTAAGTATGTAAATTAATAATCTGATAAATAATGACAATAATTATTAAATCTCTAATTTTTAGACATAAGGAGTTCTTCATTAACTACATCTAGTATAATTGTCATATTCTCTAGAATATAAGAACTTTTATTCCATTAATTAAAACTTATCTAAAAAAAGTTTAATTATCCATCAGAACTCTCAGAAATGAGGATATGGTTTTATTATAATATTGGTAGAGGTTAGTGGAATTTATCCTTATTCAACTTAAACAGAATATTATTAAATGTTTCTGAGTACAAATTTACAATTTATATACAATAAAACAAAAAATCAAAGGGTTTCAGAAACTATAATATTAATAAGGTCTTTACAAAAAGAAAGGTGCTTCATTAAGGGAATTCAAATTTAAGAAAAAAGATAAAAGTTAGGAAAAATATTGCATTGAATTATTAGTTTGTTATATACATTTGATTAATCTTCAAAGATATATTGGTCAAACAAAGAAAAATCTAGTTCATTAGTGTTCTATCCAAAATCTAATTGGCAAGTAGAAAGTTGAGTCAATACTGACAAAAGTTTAATTTAAATGTGAGGCAATTATATAGAATAATTAAAAAATGGTTTTGATAATTTAAGCAATAATAAGTTTATCAAAGGATTATGAGATTCATATTTAAAAATAAACTTTGTGAATTAAAGGTTTGTCATTAATAAAAAATCCAATATTTCTATTTTTAAATAATGCTATGTAAGAAGTATAAATTCATTAATTTTAAATAAAATTATCAAAGAACGTTTGTAAGTATAATAAAAAAGCTTATGTACTTAATTACTCATGATTTTATATAATCCAATTTTGTGAAATAATTTAAGTCTTTTTTCTTAAATTTGAAAATTTCAATGTCATCATCCAAAATTAAAATTAATTTATTTTATATATATTCTACAATGAATAAGAAATATTATCAATTATTTACAAAGTCTCAATAAAACCATTCTTTACCATAAATCTTCTCTACCCAATCTGTAAAGGATACAGGGTCTTTTGAATAAATTATTTTAGATTCTTCTTTTATACCCTCCTCATCCATTTATATGGTAGGTACTCTAGAAGATTTATTCACCACTATTCGATATCCACATTCAAGGGATTTCTTGACTCCTGGCATTAATGGGACAGGTTCTTGACTGGATGATTTATGGCTCTTTCTACTATTTTTGCAAGAAACAAAAAGCTTTCTATTTGGTATCACAATTGCTGGGCTTTTGATCTTTTTGCTAGTCTCCACCCTAAAAACCGATTCTAGACAGTCCATAGAATTCCTTGCGTTAAAGTGATTATGACTTTTTTGAAGGTTTATTTGTTCCTTTAATGGATATTTTAATGAATTCTTTCTTCTAACATAATCAATCTCCTCTCTCTATGATTATTTGTTCAATATTATTCTATTAAGTTATCCTGATAAAAGAGTTCTATTTGATTATACTGATTTATTAAACATTGTAATTTTTTAAATTAATATATTAAAATAACTTTATTACCTAAATCTTAATTTAAATGACATCATTATAATTATGTATTGATTATTATAAGGTTATAATATTAAATAATTAATGTAGAGGAATTATTTATTTATATCTTTATATATATTTAGTTAATATATTATAATTATTAATTATTATTATATTTAATTATAAATATATTACTAATTATATGTAAATTAGTTAATAAACTTAATTTATTTTTAATATTACTAAAATTATTTTAAGAAACTTAGTGCCACACAAATAACTATTATTTTTAATAATTCATTCATAACAAATAGTTTAAATCACTATAAAATTGATTTTTAATACTTGAAATAGAATGAAAAGAATTACTAATAATATTATTAAAATCTATATAAATGTATTTTTAAGAAGTCTTATTATTTTTATAGATTAATTCACTTTAGTAAATTTATTTATTTTCTATATTTAGTATAATTAATTATAATACTATGAGAATTTAAGCTACTTCATTTAGATTGCCAGCATTAAAATTATAACCAAAAGACTCTTATTAATGTCTCAGTTATGGAGATAATAATCTTTCAAATTCATCAATGATTAAATACTAGAGTAGTCCGCTCAGAAATTATGATCCTTCTCCAATTAAAAAAAGAGTTCGAGGAATGACTATAGCTATATATAATAGTCAAGAAAAGCTCAAGACAGCTGATTATAGAAATGGAGGGGAATTCATTACTTAAATCTAACAAAATAATTAAAGCACTTCCGTTGTTAATACTTTTCGACGATATAGAAGTAAACTTAAGTAATTGATGTAACCTGCAAAAGATGAAGGAGTAAATTCAAGAGACCCTCGTATGTTTTCATTTAAAGATCCTGGTGCTACAATTCGGCTTGACAGATTGAATAATGATCGCAAAGATTAATAAATTTAAGACAAAGTAACATAACTAATGGGAAAAGTTAGATTGCTTTTTTCCTCTAGATAATTCTATCAAGAACCACTTCATTAGGATACTTTCCATGTCACACTTGTAAAACTAAAAGATGAATATGATTGCTTATATCAAGATTTCAATGATTATTATGTCTAAAATAACAAATTAGATAAATAAGTCTTACAACTACTAAATCATATGGAGATAATTGAGACTCTATTAAAACCAAAGTAGCCTATTAAAATCAAAAAATATCAACCACAATAACCTAATATAATTCAACCAGAATCATAATCTCCTATTATTGAAGCATAAGAAATTGTAGAAGAAACACCATAACAATCTATAATTGTTGAGCATCCACAATTTTCACCTTAATAACTAAATCAACTATCAACTCATGAACCAAAAGAACCAAGTGTATTCACACCACTTACATCTAAACAATATAATAATGATCAATCAATTAGTGATTTGGAAAATGATCAATCAAATAAACCAAATATACCAAAAAAAAAGAAATAAAAAAATAAAAAAAGTTCTTAAAAATCTTAAAAGACTATTGTTGTTTAAGAATCGATACTAGATCTTAATGCAATAGAAGATTTAAATTAGCATACTCAATAAATATAAACTCAAACGAAAATTAAATAAATATCAACTCCTTAAAATAATCAGATTAAATAAATTGAGAATCAAAATGTTCCTGACTCTGCACAAGAATTATAAGAAGAAAAGAGTACTTAGATTGAAAAACCTGCCCTTAAAAGAACTGTCAGTAATTTAGGATCAATGAGTAAGAAAAGAAATACAGTGTTGGAAAGTAAGGAGGGATAAAAAAAATAAAAGAAGGCAGGGACAATTTCAGAACAAGAAGATAGTAATTATGAGGAGGAAAAATAAAATAATACATAAATGGAAAGTTAGATAGAATCAAATGATGAATAATAATAAAATAAAATCACAAATTTAGATTTTACTTTTTTAGATATGTTAATAGAATCTTAAAATATTTACAAGTATCCTTTTTATTAAAATTGGGAATTTCACACTGATGAAATTATAAAGGGAACTAGTTTTGGTGAATATGATTTATGATTATAATTCTTCTTGTTTAACTAATTCATTTTAATTAATTATTTAGGTGTATAAATATAAACTTGTAAACTTATTTCTTCTTCTAAATGACATTAAGTTATTAAGTGAATTATTTCAATTTAGATATGAAAGCAATTTTATTTTTTATATGTAAAAATAAATAAAAAAATTGAATACTAATATAACATCTAATTATTTAGGAGTTTAAGAAAATATTAACCAAAATTAATTTTATTAATAATTATTTTTAATATGACATAATTACAATTATATTACCTTTTTACTAGTAGGACAAATAAATCTCCTATAAAAATTATTTAGGAATAGTGGTTATTCTCAAAAATTTGATATTGGGTTTTATTATATAATTTATATTTGTATTTCTATTATTCTAGATAATTCTAAATCATTTTATTAAGTAATCTAATTTTCTGATAATCTTTCAATAAATGGATTGAATATGTGAGACTTAAATCAAATTTTGACATAATTATCAAAAATTTCTTTAAAAAATAAAAATTTAAAGTTCACCTTTATTAAAGAATTTAATAGTAAGAAATACTGAATCAAATTATGTACTAATGTATTATTTAAGCATTAAGTTATTTTAATTCATCTTCATACAAAAGTGTGCAGTATTAATAATATATAAAGTAAATTATTATGATTATTAATTGACACTCAATATTTATTAATGGTGATATAAATTAGAGTAATATTGAAATGATATTGATTTATAATTCAATAATATAATTAATTTTTAAATAAAATGATGCTGAATGAATTTACATCATTCTTTGATAATCTTGAAGTAATTCATAAAATCAAACATATTTGGTCAAAGTTTTAACCCAGTACATATGAAGTAAATAAATTATGAAAATCTATAGAATGATTCAATTATTTTTGAATCTGTGTGTCATAAAATTAGCAGAAAAACTTAAAAGCTTAAACCAATAATAATTCAATTGGGTCAAGAACATTTATATTTATTTAAAAATAAGAATCCTCATGGCATGTTATTATTGACAGTAGTAGTGATGACTATATAAAGAAAAGAGAATGGGGTGATAATCAGATTATTGAGAAATGGATAATATATTGATATTATTACAACAGATGCAATGTTATTGAAATAACTTTTAGCATTTAAATGTCTATAAACAACATTTCATGAAGAATTTGGAGTAACAAAAATGATAGGAAAAGGCAGTTTTGCTAAAGTTTATTTAGCAGCAAAGAAATAGTCTGGTGTTTAGTATGCTATTAAGGCATTTAATAAAGAATTTATGTTAGAGTAATTTAAAGGGAAGGAAAGTTTAGAGAATGAAATACGTGTAATGAGAAGATTAAATTATGAAAGTCTAGTTCATTTACATGAAGCTTATGAGACATAGAATTCAATATATTTTGTAATAGATTTACTATAAGGAGGGGAACTCCTTGCTAGAGCCAAAATTAATCCATTTTCATTAGATACACTTTAAAAACTAATGTACAATTTTATTAAAGCTTTGGTTCATATTCATAGTAAAAAATGCATACATAGAGATTTGAAACCTGAAAACTTATTGCTTAAATCAAAAGATTCTAGTGTAGATGTTGTAATAGCAGATTTTGGGCTTGCAGCATTTTTAGGAGAAGAGATTCTATTTAAAAGATGTGGTACTCCTGGATTTGTTGCACCTGAAATATTAATGTATAAAGAAGATGATCCATTTTATGATGAGAAATGTGATATTTTTAGTGCTGGTGTTATATTTTATATTTTATTGACTGGTAAACAGCCATTTTAAGGAACTGAGTATAAGGCAATTTTAAGAGCAAATAAAAATTGTGAAATTAATTATAACCTTAAATAAATTCAATAGGTATTTTGATATATTTTAAATAGGCATCTCCAAAATTGTAAGAATTAATAAGGAAAATGTTATAATAAAATCCAAAAGACAGGCCAAGTGCTGAAGCATGTTTATAACATTCTTATTTTGAAGAAATCTTTAATAGAAATGATTTAGTTGAAATTCATGAAAATCTTATTGAATATGAAATAGAACTTGAGCATAGATTATAAAAGAAAGGAAGTTTTGATAGTCAAGTAGGTTCAATGGAATTAGTAGTTCGATCTCCAATTTTAAATGGCAGAACTGATACAATAGGATCATTATCTGCTTGTTCAGGATAAGGATCAACAAGTCGTTTAGAGAAACCATAATAATAATAATAATAGTAATCGAAATTTAGTCAGTTTTGTTAAACTATGAAAAATGTGTAATAAGATACAAACACTAATACTATGGCTTCTCCATAAAATAAAAAAAAAGATTAACAAGATTTGCATAAATTTGCATTAAAGAATTCTTATTAACAAAAATAAATGAGCAAAGATGATGATTTTGTAAATGAAGAATCAGCACATTTAGATGATGCAATTTTGAAATTGAATAGTTAAGCTCCAAAAATAGGATTATTTAAAAAGAGTGCTTCATACAAAGTACCAAAATCAACTTAAGAATGATATATCAATTAATGAATTGCCAATTGCCTGTTGAATCCAACATATCAATTTCGATACCATTTCCAAACCCAATATATCCTAGATCTGTAAAAGATCTATCTATTTCATTTCTATTCACAAATCTAGGTTCTATCCTATATCTATGTCTATATGGTAATGGTAGAACCTATTCAGGAGTTTCACTTCTATCTGCATCTTCATCTTCACTTTCAGGAGTCTAAGAATTATTATAAATATAATACCTTTTTGAATTCAACTTAACCTCTTTAAATTTTATATTCTCTCAATTCCTCTTCATTCATCTTTACTCCATCAGATTCACTTTTTAACCAAGAATGTTATAATGATTGAGCTGCTGTTGCTCTCCTTTCGGGATAAGGATTAAGCATCGGTTATAAAAATGATGCTATAAATTAAATATTAAATATATACCTAATTCTTTTGCATCCTTAGGATTATATTTATATTTTTCAATTAAAACATCTGCTAATGACCAACAATTTAATATAGGTATTCTTTGTAAAGTTCCATCTTTATTAAAGTATCTTTTAGATTTTAAACCTCTTTAAGAAAATTTTAAAGGAAATTTACCCATTAATTCTTATATCTAAGCCAAATGATCATCATTTTTTGAAAAATTAGCTCCTTTTCTTGGTTCAAATAAAAAGTCACCAGTCAACAACTCAAAAAGCATACATGCAAAACTCCACATATCAGCAGTTTAATTATATCTTGCACCTATTAATACTTCTGGTGATCTATATTGTCTAGTCTATATAAGAGTTGAAAATTAATGATGTGTCCAACAAGCATTACCTAAATCAGCAACTTTAACAGAGAATTCATTCTTCTAAATTTATTTAAATAATGATTTATTATCTATCTAAAATAAATTAGTTTAACGTTCTTTATTTTCTTCCATTTTCATCTCCTCATTTTAAATTAATTAATCTTCATCTACTATTTCTATATCTTATTATTTCTATAATTTTTATTACTTTTTCTTTAATCTTCTTTACAAATTTCTTAATTAATTCTTAGTTAATTTCTATTATTCAGTTTCTTATACTTAATCATTTATTTTTGTTTCTTCATTAATAGCTGTCTTTACTGAATCCTCTAATTTAATAGGTTCTTCTTTCTTAATATCAAATAATTAATGATAAAAATCCAATCTTTCTTTAAAAATCTAATTTTTAGTTAATTAACCATTTTCTATAATATCTCTTATTTCTTCTTAAGATAATTATAATAAAACATTTTCTGGTTTTAAATCTGTATGAATTACTCCACAATGATCATGTAGAAACTCTAATCCAATCAATACTTCCTTTGCTATTTTTCTACATAATCTCATTGGAACTCCCTTAAATTCAAATCTTTTAATTATCTCCAATAAATTAACTCCCAAAATTTCAAAAACCATACAAAAATGACAACCATATGGACCTCTATATACAAATGAATTTAGTAATTAAACAACATGAGTATCATCTCTATTTAATCTCTGATTTGGTTTATATTAAATTAATTTCTTTAACCATTTTTCATCACCTACATGTTATGCTACTTTTTATAATATTTCAACCTCATCATAAGCTGCTTCTAGATAGTTTTCTGCTGATTTTTAAATTTTAATAGCAACATATGTATCAAATTTAAAATCTTTACATAACCATACAGTTGAGAAATGTCCCCAACCTAATTTTTAAACAACAACATATCTATTTTATAAGACTTCTCCTACATGAACTGGATGATAACCACCAATTTTATAATCTTCAATTCCTTCATCTTCTGAATCATGCTCTTCATCTAATTAATGAAATAATTCCATCTTCTTTGGTTTTTACATAGATTATGTCATATATTAGGATGTTGCCATTTAACAAACTGGCTATAAAACTTATGATTCAATTAAATTTGAGTCTTATAACACTTGATAATAGGACTTGCTCATAACTGTTGATTAAAATAAATCGCTTGTGTACATATTCTCATTACTCATTTTTGAATTTGAATATATTAATTAATTATTTATACTGTTAATAAAGCATTTGAAATTCATTTTTTATTATTTTAATTAAAACAAAAAGTATTCCCCAACCATAATTTCCTTCTAGAATACCCTATCGTTATCATATTCTTAATTGTCCCATCTATTATATATTTATAATATAAATTATAACAATAGCAAATGAAAAATGATAGAAAATTCTTCTCAAAATGAAATATCAATTATGGTTACATAAAAGAAAGACAATATAATTATTTTTTTATTATTTTTTATAATGAATAAAGAATAAATATAAAAGGAACTTGATTCAATAGATAGACAAACTAAAATTATTAAATTATAATGTAAATTATATTGTGCATATCAATCATTTATGTTTAGATTCATGAACAAGGATGAGTAAGAATTTAATAACAATTTTAGCTTCAAAGTTTACACATTTCGAAATCATTATGGATCTTATATGGCCTTTGGAATGGCAATCCATAATACTTATCACCTAAGATAATCCATTCTTAAGCAATGTATTCATCTAACAAAATCCAAAAATCCCACAGTCATCAAATATACTGCTATTCCTATAACCACAGTTTATTTTGGAGTATTATTTGGATTATGGCATATTCCCTCATTTACTGGAGAATTAGCTATAAGATTATACTTTGGAATGCAATCTGCTGTTTTTGATTTCTTAGTAGATAAAGAATAAGCATTTTAAGATATCCCATTGCGATCAATAATAAAATGAATTCTAATATTTTTTGAATCAATAATGATTTATTCTTATCATATTAATCACATATGATCATAATCTATAAATTTTTAAAGACATTAATATATTTTCACATTTACTCCTATTGGCTTTAATTACAAGTATCTTCAAGTTCTTTAAACAATGATTCACACTAAGGATATCTATCATCTCTTTTAATTATATTAATATAATCTAATGCTTTTTAGTATTCTTCAAACTAAATTAAACATAATATTAATCTATAATAACATTTTACTTTATATTCCTATTTTGAGAAATGATAATTTAATTACCTTCTATTCTAAGCGATGGATAATAGGTTAAAGAATTTTATAGCATTCTTAAAAGTCTTTCAGTTTGATTAATGCTTAAGCTCGATTACTAATCAATACAAGATAAAATTCTTCTTTAATGTTTTCAGAGTTTTTCTCTTAATTCAAGTACTTAGGCCACTTTTCAATAAAATTAATTCCTCTTAAATATCTTGATGCAGCTCCTACATAATCACCATTCTAATATAATTTATTTCCTTCTTATTTGAATTTTTCTAATTAAATTACACGACTATAAATATATGATTAATAAAATACTTTTCAACATTAGTAACATCTAATTATTACTACGGTTGTGTTACTTCTTCAACTGTTATCAAATAGTATTTCACTTGATCTTTTACAAAATTTTCAATGTTATCTGGTTTTTCTAATAAGTCTCCTGATATTTTAAACCAAGCTTTCTCTCCTTCTTTCATAGATAAAAGGGCCAAACGAAATCCTTTGATAAGAGGAATAGTTGAGGATAAGCAAATCTTCAAAATATTTAGATTTTGAGTTGGATTGAGTATATTACCCTTTTCATCTTTTTCCTCACATCTTATTTTAATTCTAGATTTTTCATTTATTTATTTTTAAGCATCCTCATTTTTTGATACAACAACAATAAATTTGATTAGATTTTATTACAAAACTATTTTTTCATATTTAGACACAATTTTTTCAATTTCTGTTTAAACTTTATTCTGTTAACTCAGATCTGAATTTTGGAAAAGTTGATCATCTTCTATAGAAAACCAATCTGATTAATTCATTTGAATTGAATTTATAAAAATGAATAAAAATTCAGTTAGTATGTTCCCTATTTTGTTCTCTAACCTTATCATAGCTTGCTGGAAATCTTTAAAGAATGCTTCTTCCATATTATGTCAACTCAAATATTCTCACTTGATTCATCTTAATTTTATAAAGTAATGAATATCAGGTGTTTGTACATTAATTCTACATCACCAATATATATATATTCATAGAATAACCATAAAAATTGATCATTATTGTTAATAATAACCATATAATGCTTTAAAATTAAACGACACTATTCTAAGACTTTAATTTCATTTGCAATCTCTTAAACTCTTCCTATAATACAGATCTTTAAAATATCAATTTCATTTGTTTTAATAAATTTTTTCTCATGATTTAATTAACCTACAAAATTTGCTCATTACAGACAAGTGGATACTGCTTCAATATTCTTAAAATATAAACTACCAATAAATGATATAATTTAGTCAGAAACTGATTAATCTAAATTAATTTAGACCAATATACAACCTATTCATTAAGCACTATTAACCATTATATAACATATCCTCTTAGTATCATATCCATTTTTATGTCTAATAAAGGCTTAATAATTTCACATAGCTCTAAATACATGTTTAATAATTTTGCAACAATAAATTCTATCAATTTATTATTGAATTGGTTTAAAAAATTCTTTAAAAATCTTTAACTTCATAGAATTTCAATACTCATTAAATTTAATCGAATTTCTTTAGAATTTAATTGTATTTTAAAAATATCAAGTTATTTAAATGATTAACTTTGATTTTAGTTAAGACAGCCATAATTTATTGCTAATTATTCATTAAATATATATAATGTCATTTATTAATCTTTGGAAGATTGCTTTGGCTTTGACTCATTTATGAACCTGTTTAATAGAATTATTGATTGGCTTAACTGTTGGGTCTATCCTTGTCATTTTAATATCTTTCTTTGTCTATTTTATCTCTATTATTTTTTGATTTTTCTTGTGTCTATTTATATCCAACACCAAACTAAAAAATAATATTGGATATATACTCTTCCCATTCTTTCTGGTGATGTTTCTTTAGGAGGGAAATGTGCCCATCCTCTATAATCTCCTAATTATCCTTTAAATTTATCTAACTCTTTATCACATGAAGCACAAGACCAGAGTTATTTTTTAGCAAATAAACCTTCTTAATCTTTAGATCCTCCTTCCCCTTCAAGCATCATAAATATTTAATTAATCTATTTAATTAGTAATATAAACATACTCTTTATTCTAAATAAATCAAAGCCTTCTTAGTTTCAGATTTATTAGCTAATTATTTGATGAGAGCCTAAACAACTTCTTCTAATCTAGAGACAAGATCATTTTAAAGTTTTTCCAAATCTTCAAGTTCAGCCTTCTTTTCTAATTTAATTCTTAATTCTTCAATTTATTTAGATAATTCTTCTCGAACCTGTTTTAATTTAGGTTCAAAAAGGGCTAAGAGATCTTCTCTTGTAACCACTCCATCAATTTTTTTTCCAAATTATGCAATCTTTGCTTTATTTGTATCTTAATCTTTTTTCATTTAATCTTGGATTTCTCTTAATTCCTACAAACCAGAAATGATTGAATCAGTTTTAGTTTATTTCATCTTATTTTCTAATTCAGCAATCTTTTATTAAACTTACTATGCATTTTATGAAAATTGAGATTTATGATTGATTAACTCTCTAATAATAAGATATATAAAATAATTACTATTCATTTTAAGCTACTTAATCTTGTAATTCTTTAAAAGTATTTAAAAAATCAGGACTTAATTAAGGTCCTTTGGTAGGACTATTATCTAATTATGGTTAGGATCCACGTTTAGATTTATTTAAAAGATCTTTAATTTAATTGAGTTCAATTTTTATTTTTTCTTATTCAGTTAAATCACCTTTTTTACCAAGATTTATTTTGAATTCTCTTCTAACTTTTTCAATTTCTTCATCTATATGATCAAATGTTTATTTTTATTATAATGCAACTTTCTAACCAAGATTTGTTAGATCTTATAGAGAAGCATAATTTTCTAATTAAGCTCTAATTTTATTGATTTCTGCTAAAATAATGACCATTTGATTTTCTCCAATATTACTTCCTTCTTCACCTGTATTGCCAAATGAAGCTAAATTGAGTTATGTTTATAATTGTTCTAATAAAGTAAAAAGCTTTTTAATGTCATTTTTAATTATTAATAAATCTTCACCATCAACATTTGATCCTCCTCCTGAACCTCCTTCCCTATTTTTTTTCTTTAATTCATCTAGTAATTCAAATAATTTTTAAATTTCTTCTTCATGATTATCTAACTTTTTATTTATCTCAGACAAATCAACATCTGAATTTGGTAATTCAACATAATCTAAATCTTTCATTTAGATTGGTTATAATAAGTTTTTTGGTTAATTATTTTATTTTAGTAATTCCTTATATTAAGATTCTAAAATAATATAAATAACATTTACCAAGTTATGCTAAACGATTTTAAACATCTTTTAGAGGGTCATCAGACAATGATTTAGATTAGATTTAATAAACATTAGTGTCTGGCTTTTATGTTTATAAATCAGATATTATTTTATTTTGATCATTGATAAGTTTACGAAGCTTATCCAATTCCTCATTAATTTTATCAATCTATTCTTATTTCTAAATGATATCTTCAGCATTTTTATTTATTTATTATTACTCTTATTCTTAAGTCTTAGCAATCTCCTTTATTTAGATATCTTAATCTCTCAAAATATTATCTATAAAATAATTAATGAACATTTCATACCATATCTTTATTTTAATGCTTATAACTCTGCTTTAGTTGCAAAATTCTAATGAATTTCCTTTACTTAAGAATCAATCACATCAACTTTATCTTTTGTATCAGTCTATTATGATTCTTCCCTTAATTTCTATCATTTAATACAATGTTTTACCTGCACCCAATCATTACTATCCTTTACCTATCCATTTATAAGTACCATGCCCTTATGTAACTGTTTGAGAATACTAATAATCACAGAAAAATTCTTTTATAAGATCTCTTCTGAAAATGTAACTTGCATCATCCTATCTAGGCTCATATTAGCTAAATCCTAATCAAAAGAAGTGAAGTTAGGATCAAATATCACATTTATAATTTATTCATCCATTTTAAATAAATTAATGAATAGATTCATTTTCACAGGACAAGCTACTCCTTTAGAAAACAGTGAATTCGACGATGAGTACACTCTCAAAGTACCATCAGAAGAAGAAGTACGAATTGTTGCTGTTAGATTAAGAAATTGTATTATCCTCTTCTAATTATATTACACTAGGCCAATATTTTCTAACAGGTATAGATGTTTGCAGAGAAAAAATCTTCAAAAAACACCTTGAAGATGAAAAAGGTACTCCAAATGGTTTCTTGCCATGTAAACCACTTGTAGATAGCTATTATTATTGCATTTCATAAGTATATAAATATCTCATTAATCATTAGGGATAATATGGATAATCAGTCTAAGATGCTCCAACTGAAGCATAAGATAATTTATCAAAATTTCAAAGCTGCTTATTCAACAAATTGAATCCCGCCAACTATTGTAAAGGGTTATCTATTAATAAATATTCTTAGATTTGCAAGTAAAACAGTAAGAGATTTATATCATCTTCCAGGTACCAAAATTAAAGACACAACAATATGATTTACACATATTCAATAATTGCATAATAATAAAATAACATTTTTTTAATTTCAATTACTATCTCCACTATATTAATCATCATCTTATTATTTTCTCTTTTGTGTATGTCTCCTATTCTTTTTCTAATCACTATCACTATAATCATAACTCTTTTGTCTATTTCTTGATCCTCTCTTTTGTTATCTATTTTATTGATCAATCAATTTCATCAAAATTTCATTATTCAATTCATTATCATCAAGTTCATCATTTTATTATTATTATTATTATTATTATTATTATTATTATTATTACATATTTGGAGGATACATTTGTTGATGCATACCATATGGGTTCTGATATTACATCATACCTTATTATTACAATAATTTTTATTAAGGCATAAATCCATGTTATTAAAATTGTTATGGTATTATTTATTATCTTGATTGATCAAATTCATCTACTCTCTATTTCAATTACTTAATCTCATTCAAAATATGTTATTTTTATAAGTCATCTCTTTCATTCAATAATTATGTTAAACTATCATCCTTCTCTGTATCAACAACTGGTTTCTTTTTTGCCACTAAAGCAGACAGTTATTAAATATATTGATTTTATTCCTCCATTTACTTCTGCATATTTAACAATTTCTAATTTCCTTAAATTGCAAAAGACTATGGTCTTGTCTAATTCTAATTACTTTGAATCGAAGTTCTCCTTTGCATTTATTAAGGTTATACTTCTGGATTATCTACTACTTACATTAAAGTATTTTGGTTTTAATTCTAAACTGATTAAAGATCAGTCTATAAAACCTCCATTGGAACAGTGTTTTAAACATTAAAAGTTGGTTAATAATTTTTGTAATTTATTTGATTATGTTCATTCCTCTATTTATCCTTCTAAATCAAATCTCTTTATAGTTACATTGATTATTATTCTAACGAATAAATATTGTCTTCTTTTCCTTTCATTCTCGTATTATAATCACTAACCTTTTTAAGCATTTTTTAATACTGTCTACTCCTATAATTACATTAACTATATTAGTTAATCAAATTTCTATTTATTTGAATTGGCTTAAATCATTGGATGATATCCAGCACCATAACCACTAGGTGGAGCTTTAGAAAACATATTTTGCCCTAACATCTAAAATGTATTTTAGTATTGATCCATTTAATTAAAAAAATGAATATTTTAAATTAGTAACAATAACTAAAGTAATCTAAATACAACTATTATTATTTTTATACTTATATTGAATCATTCATTATATATTTAATAAGATTAATTTAGATTGTAAGATTTAATGTGAAACTTAATACTTCTAGGAATCCCATTAAAGGGGAGTGTTACAATCAATCTTATAATTGAATATTCAAAGAATTTAGCATTTTCATAGATACAAGTATGATTTATATTATAATACATGGACTTTCAATAAAAATGAAATTAAATGCAAAATAGATTATTTCTTAAGAGATGAGATATTATTACATTATATAGAATTCTAAAAATGAATTAAGTACTTAATGAAATATATGAAATCATTATATTATTTACTATATCAACTCAAAATATTAGTGGTATTATGATTTTCTCAGTGATCCATCATTGTTTAATTTCGATGTTCCACTACTTGTTATTACTGATGTACCAAATACTAATTCTATTATCTAACTTATTCCATGATTGCAGTTTAAATGGCATCATGCCATTAATCTAAAAGAAGACTTGAAGTTGCATTAAACACAAATTCGGAATCACAATTTTCATAACGGATCTAATTTGATTGGAATTTTACTTTAAGAGTATGTTATTTACTAGTATCAAAAAGGGGATTCTTAATTACAACAGCATCTACAAAGGATACGAATAGTATTGGTTCAGCATCGCCTGGTTTCTTAAATAAAACTAATCCAACATTTGTTAAAATTACAAAGACTTCTTACCAATCACCTTAAAACATCTTCTTTTTAAATATTTACAACCATCCCATATTCTATGAATATAATCCCTATTTTGAACTCACTTTGAAAGTTGGAGTCTTTCCTTAATCTTAGCTTGTCTACTTTTTAATAACTTAAGAAATTGGTATTTCATCTTTGACTCCTTTCATTTTTATTTTAAATTAAACCAAAAATTCTACTTTAAATAATGTAATCTTTTAGGATACAAATATTTCAGTTAAAAATGAATTTAATTCACTTCTTTTAAATGTTTCAATTAAATAATCATCTGAACCTGCTACTTTGATACAACAAATGACAGGTGAAGCCTTAGATATATTTTGAAATCCTCACCTCTGAAAAAACCAAAGTATGTATGTTTTTTAATGGAAATGATCTTGACAATTTAGATGGTTTCTTTTCTCCCTCAAAAATATAGAATGTGTGTTCTGTCAAAAATAGGATTCTTCTAGCCTTCTTCCCTTTAGCATCTATTCTATAAACTCCATCAGAAAAACATCTCTATATTATTGATTTATATATATTCCTCTCCAATTTCAAGTATTCCATAATCTTAGGATCATCTCTAATACCCAAAAAATCTCTATAATATAAAATATTTTCATCAATCTTTATTTACTATGAATCTGGTGCTAATTCCTCTATATTTTTTGTTCCTAATTCTCCCCAAAACTTATCAAATTACAATAAAAGCTAATTCTCTTTAGGTTTCTCATTGACTATAACAACCTATTCCTTATCTTCATTCTCTTCATTTATTACTTCAACAATACTATTCTCATATTTTGAATTAATTCTTGCACCAATCCTACTATTTATCATAGCTGGCTTGGTACTATTAACATTTTATTAGTCTGGATTCTAATTGTCCATATCTTAAACTTCTTCAATCTTCAGAGGTCCACTTTATATTTCTTCCAAAGGATTAAAGATACTTCCATAATGATTTCCTCTTACTGAAGACATTCTTTATGATGAATTTCGTCCAATAATGTAAATCTTAGAAGATGTCATACCTCCACCTATAGACATTTTACTTAATCTCCCTAATCCTCCGCCATTCATTTATTAAGAATTGAACATACTAGTCCTAGGAACAAGACTACTTCTCAACTATTAATTTTCAATATTTGTATTTTCAAACATCTTTTTATAATGAGTTACTTCTCTCTTCAATTCTATAATCTATTATTCAAGTCCTTCCTTTGCTTTCTCATAGCTTTAATTTAAATCCTCTAATTATTAATTCTATATCTATAAACTATTAGTTATTGATAATAAATTACTCATCTAATTTAATTTCTAATTAATTTATTTATTCTTTATGTTGTTATAAGGATTATTTTATAGTATCAATATCTTTATTTTATTGAGATTTAATCTCTAATTCTTCAATAATTTCCATTAATGATTTATTATTCAATTATAATCTAGTATTTTCCTTATTCATCTTATTTAATTATTCTTTTAGATTCTTGGTATCTATTTACATTTCTTTCAATTCTGTCTCCAATCTAGTTATACTTTTCAATTCCTCATTATAAAAGTTAAGTTAAATTTTTAAATCTTTATTGTGATCTTGAATTTACTATAAAAATTAAATAAAATTTACATTAATCTAAGATTAAAACATATCATTATCTTATAAACATAATTGAATCTATTACTCTTTATTTTAAATTTCTATCTCAAATTATTATAATTAACATGAAGTCAATTCTTTTTCAATAATCAATTCTTCTATCTTTCTATTTTTAGTATCAATATCATTAATTAAATTAGAAATCAATCCTTCTATACATTATGTAGCCTTGTTTATTTCAGTAAGACAAGAAAGACCTGCTTTATTGATAAATTTCTATTTAATTAAATCAGTCTATTGATAAATAAGATTTGTGAAATTTCTCCTATCACTAGATGCTGTTGAAATCAAATTAATTTATTTTTAATTGTCTTCCTCACTTGAATAATGTTAGTCTTCTGCTTACTATTCTACAATATTTGATTTTCTATTCTCCATTCCTTTTTATTATCCCCTAAGCTATTCATTAATCAATCTCTCAAGATCATTAGAAAGTTCAAGTATTTCATCAATTTTAACTTTTTATTGATTATCTACAAATGGTTGGATGTATCTCATAATTTCAATAGAATTTATTTTCATAGTTCTCTATAATTCCTTACCCAATCTTTCTAACTCACGATAATCAACAATAGTGCCATATTTATTAGCAATCAACTTATAAAAGTTTTTAAATTGCAGAAGAAAATCATTATTAATGTTCTATAACATATCCAAAGGTAATCGTCTAGCACATTTACCTAGAGTATCAACATTTATTTAAGATTTTGGTTGAATTACATCTTATTGTAATAAGAATTCAATAATTACAGTCTCAACTAAGTATAATAGAGTGAATATTACGTGCACAATAAGTAACATTTTATTATTTCTCTTTGATAAACTTATACAGCTATTCTTTAACATTGTCATCTAAATCACATCGTATATCCAATCTAGCATATTAATCTAATATGTTTGAAAACTCAAGAAATGTTAAGTATTTATTTTGATAAGTTTATCTGAATTGATCTATTAAGTCTGAAAACATAATAATGATTAATTAGTCTATTTAAGTTGTTTTAAAAATATATATAAATTCTCTGATTTTTAAATCAGTTTACAAACTTGGCACTAGGAGGTTTGTTTTACTATGATGCACCTTGAGCACCCTATTCTGCAGGCTTTAATATTTGGAACGAACACATAAGGGATTCATCAATAGTCATCATAGAACCTGCAAATGAGACTGCATACAAATACCTGCATTATCAAACTCACCACAATAGTTTGGAGCTGAAAACAGTGTCACCAATTATCTTTTACTGAAAAACTCATATCCATCTTCCACTACCTATAATAATAGTTGTTCTTACTTAATGGGCTCTACATATTAGATCCAATTCATGCTTTTTAAGGAAGACTTGTACAATTTCTTAACTAAACACATATGAAACACCTCTTTCATTGTCAGCCCATCCTTAAACATCTTTATCTGGATCAGACCAAAGCAAATCACATAAGAGTCCTGTATCTGGAACATCAGTAGGTCTCATTATTCTTCTTATTTGCTCTAAATTAGATAATTCTGGAGATAAGCCTCCATGCATGCATAGAATCTTTTCATCTATTAGGGCTGCCACAGGTAAACAATTAAAACAATCTGTAAATGTTTTCCATAATTTAATTGTATATCGACGTTTACCTTAAAATATTTGATTTTTCTTACATTCATCATAAAAACCATATATTCTATTAATGGAGGCACATTCATGATTACCTCTCAAAAGGAAAAAGTTCTCTGGGTATTTAATTTTGTATGCCAACAGTAAACAAATAGTTTCTAAAGATTGTTTACCTCTATCTACATAATCCCCTAAAAAAAGATAATTGCTCTCAGGAGGATAACCACCATACTCAAATAATCTCAGAAGATCAAAATATTAACCATGTACATCGCCTATAATATCATTAAAATCAACACATCACCACATATCTTTAGAGGTGCCTCTAATTCTAATAATATCGGCTAACTGATGAAGATGTCTCTTGCTTTTATACAAAGACCTCTAACTTCAGGTTCTGTCAAATTTACATTTTTTCCTGGCTTGCTTCCTCTAACACTGAGTAATCTTTCGATTATGTTATCCACATCTATTTCCCCCTATTTATCCTTTGCCATATTTTGATATTTTCTTTTATAATAAAAATAATATTATAACAAATTAAAAAAATTATATAATCTTTGGCTTCATAGATATTTTACCAAACTTAAAGCATGAATGTCTTCAATGGAAATATTAGCATACTCAAACCTCAAGACTTGCTAAAATTAAATTAGTTACTCCATTTGATAATATGAAAAATTATTAGATAAGGATTATAAAAATATTAGAAGATATTGTTGAAACATTATATTTCAGCCTTATGTGTGTGGCTGAATTTTAAATAAAGAAAATTTCTATCTTTATAGGATACCTTAATTTAAATATATCAACCATTATTTTAAGAGTAAAGACATAATCTTATCACTATCATAAATATTCTTGTATGGAATCAAAAAAATGAAAAGAGTTTATTCTGTTAGTTTTAGCTCATCTTATTCATGCTGGAGTTCATTTAGGAAGTGGATAAGATAAGAAAGCCCTTTAACGACCATACAAATTCGATCTATGAGACACTTGGTTAAATTGAAAATTATTTACAAAAAGAAAGATAAAACATATAGACTTTAAGGCATAAATACTAATTAGATATGAAGATATTTGAAAAATTAGAATGAATTTTAATTTCATTAATTCTTATATAACCCTTAATATTAATCAAACATTATTTTAATATTCTTTTTAAATTAATATTAAAATGAAATCCAAAAATAAAATTGAACACTCATATAATAAATTTGTGAAAAAATGGATAATCCATTAATCATGAAGATATTAAAAATTATAATGATTTGTTTATCATAAAAATTAACTCTTACATAAGGGACAATCGCTTTTATTGCTACTATGGAACCATTTCTAAATACAAGTTGAATGAAATTTATGTTTGCATGTTCTACAAGCCATCTTTGGTAATTCTCCATTTTAATGGATTATATAATAACATATAGCACATTCTTCAAGATCTAAAATTAATATATATATAAGATTTATACCTTAAAATTGTTAATCAATATTTTTCTTCCATAATTTTAATGCTGTTAATATAGTATCATTTTCATTTTATAAGATCATTCTTATCATAAGACTCCACTTTTTTAATTTATCTTCACTAATCTTAACTCCTTTCTTAGTTTCTACTTTTAAAGGTTTCAAAGGAAAACCTACTGGAACTTAAATAAGGATTTCTATTTTTTATTCTTCCTTTTAATAAGTAGCTGTTATTTCTTATTGATTTTTAGAAATATAAATATCAAATCCTTCACTACGCCACTCTTCTTAATTTAATTCAATTAATTCTATTTCCCTTGTGTATATTGCTTTACTAATAATCTAAAGTATCTCCTCTAATTATTACTTTTAAGTTTAATTGCATTCTTAATTATACCATTATTTAAAATAACTCTATTAAGCAACAATAAATTAATAAAATGAAATGACAACCATCTTTGATAATTCAGATTGATCATCCTAGATTACCATTAAATTTAAATCTTATTAATAAATTTCCTTATAATTATATTTAGGCTATACTCCATTATCATTTAAAAATTATAAAATATATAACAAATTACTTAAATATGTAGGATACTTATCTTTAAATTGAGCACAATTCTAATTCTATAAAACAACAAGCCAAGCAAGTAAATTAGTTAATATTTTACCATCAAGAGGGAATGTTATTATATCTTCAACATCTTCCTCATCTTCTTATCTTAATCTTCTCATTTCTTCTTTCTTCATATCAAATCCATCTAAAACTTTATTCAAACCACTGTGATCTTTTATATTCTTTAATGCAATAAATGCAGCTTTTTAGATACTAATGAATGGACATTATAATAATTGATAATATACTGTATCATCAATCTTTTACCATTATTCCATCTGAATACAACGTAATAGAGTTTCTGCATATTCAATAAATAGAGTATCATTTTATTCATCCATAAATTCTGGATTTGGATTTTCACAAAATTGAATTATTTATAATAAGGAATCTGTTAATTCAAAATTGAGATAATCAATAAATTCTATTGGAAATGCTTCAATAAAGTTTAATATTTTTCTCACAAATTAGAGTGCTGACACAATACTGAATGAATAAAATCGCTTCAATTAAACATTCTATTAAAATAATTACCTAAATAAATTGAAAATTTATTTTATATAGGCTGCAAAAGGTGTGATTGTTTTTCTTTCACAAATTAAATTTATAAAATCAAAAACAACCATCTTATCATAATTTGATTCCAAATTCATCTCAAATAATAATGTTATTGTTTAATCTAACTATGTCTCATCTTCTAATTCTAATAAATTTGGTTACTACCTTAACATAAGAGTATATAAATCTAAATATGAAATTTACTTATTTTTATGATAAGTCTATAAAACATTTTAGAATTCTTTTTTTAAATCTACTACATTTATTATTTATCTGATAGTTATCAATTTATTCACATTGTTAGCATCCAAAGCTATTTTAAGTTATTCCACAATTAGTTATGCTAATAAATCTGTTTATTTTGATCTATAATTATTCTCTCTTTCCTCAATTGTTATTTATTTTATTAGGTTTTTAAGTGCCACTCCATAAACTATATCTGTATTATTGAACAGAACTTTTATAAGATCTAAGCTTTTTGACTCTTGTTATTCATAGGAATCTAGTAAGATTGGAATTATTTGATTTCCCAAAATATTTTATATAAATCTCTTCAATTTATGATCATATAACATAATAGATGAATAATTAGATGCTAAAAATAAAGCTAATAATTCCAATTAGTTATTTTAATACATTTTTTTAAAGTAATCTTATGGTATTTCAATTAAAGATAAGATTTTCCAAGATATAGAACTTTAAAAGTTAAAATTTAAAAATTATAATAAATCTTGACTGTTTAATTATGAAAAGAGGTCTTACAAGTAATGAAGATGTTATTATAATGTTTCAGGTTTTATTAATGGCAAAGTAGTTTAGAAAAACTAAACAAACAAATCCTAATAGTTTTTATTTATTAATTTATAAAGAAAAGTACCTTTTTGACTTTAGTTTTTTAAATATAATTGTAATAGTACATCGAATATTAATTACTATGGTTTTAATTTATTCATAATGTATGATAATTCCTCGAATATCTAGAGGTAACTTTTATCCATTGTTTTGATAACTTATTAACCTATTTATGTATATTTTGAAATCAATATATTTAACATTTACTAATTAGCATTTTAAATAATGCAAGGAATAAATATTTTTTAACTTAAATTTGTAATACTAAGAGATTAACCTAAAAATTTTGTTACAAAAGTTTCATTTTATTACAACTATTAAAACTTTACAAATTTATCAATTAGATTATATTCTTATTATGAATCTTTCATGTTTAAATATTTTTAATAATATTATGGATCAAGACTTGCATCAATTAGATTATGTAAGCAAATCCATTTTAATTTAAATATCTGCTATTCTTCCTTTGGAATTACTTATTTGTATTCTTGAGTAATAATCTTTTATAATATAGATTCAATTATTAATTACTCATTAATCCTTTATAAATT
This sequence comes from Paramecium biaurelia, assembly GCA_000733385.1. Classification (NCBI taxonomy): domain Eukaryota; phylum Ciliophora; class Oligohymenophorea; order Peniculida; family Parameciidae; genus Paramecium; species Paramecium biaurelia. Next base: position 5,261 of record JPFL01000217.1, on the reverse strand, counting down.
ATAGATACATGTTTTAATTTAAGCACATTTTTTCAATAATTCTCCTGAAGAAATTAGTTCTATTGAATTGAATAAATTATTGATCATTTCTTAAATCTTTTAACCAAAATTTTCTTTCTTAAAATTCTTAGAAATTGGAATTATTTCAAAAAGCAATGATCCTCTTTCGAAATCATTATTGTTGTAGATTTCATCAAATACATAGATCAAATATTGTTAAACAATTTAATAGGCAGGACTCTCATTGTTAACTTTGAGTAATTATTGAATTATGTTTACAAATACTTAATAATCATCTAATTGTAGAGTCTTAAATTCAGAAATAATAGCTTTAATAATTTCATTCAAAAATTCTTATTATCCCTCTTTGACTTTTAAAATATTCAAAAACTATAACAAACTAAGTGGCACTTATTTGTATGGATTATGATTATAGGCTTAAACACCTTATTAAGATAGAGTATTTTATAAGACTGATTTAATTGATTGAACAATAATATTTTTAACTTATCCTAAACATTAATTATATTAAACTAGAGGAGGAATCATTCTTTTACAAACTAAAAAGTAGAGTGTTTCAAAATAACTATTGATTAAATTTTCTGAAAAAAATCTACTTTCTTCATGTGTAATTCCTGATAAGATAGCGTTTAATAATTTTGTCATAGATGCTAATTTTTATCTGAAAACCTCCTCCTTTTTAATCTCTACTACACTATAGATAGGATTAAGTGATACAAATACAACCAATTAATCATACAATAATTTTCCAACACCAAAACCAGCTTTAGTTATTAATTCCAATGATTTATTTTCAAGACCTTAAAGTTTTAAGATTTAATCCTATTATCCTCTTTAAAATAATTTAGTAACAAATCCTTTCCATAATGCACTAACAATCAAACGATCTTTTTATTCAAAGAGTTAAACTGTCTTTTTGAGTAATTGATCACTTTTATGAAGGACAAAGGTAGCTGAAAAATCATTACACAATAGGAAATGGAGTGTTTCAATGATAGTTGCCACAATTCTTGTTTTTTAAGTATTAAGCAATTCTACAATGATAGTAGTCTTATTAGTAAAATCAAGGAGTAACATAATTTATTCAATAAAGTCATTATCTGGATTCCATTGTATGGCAGTTTTAATTGAGTTAATTGCTGATACTTTTAATCTTTCATAGATATGATCTACTTTCTCATCCTCCAAATTAGATTCTTATTTGATAGTAGCTATGGATAGGGATAGGTACAACTTTAAGTCAATTATATATTAATCACTACACATTTTGATTGCTTGTGTTTATTTTTCTTTAGTTGGGAAGGCAATTTGAAAGGCATTCATAGCAGCTGTTGAAATCTAATTAATGAATTAAATAGATTTATACTTCAGAATTGTAATCATTGATCATAATAAACCATTATGGGAATAATTACTTGAACTTTTTGGATAAGGACTTTTTTCCATATTCACAAATTAAAGATAAAACTTGATTGGACAATTCTAAAACTCTTCTTTCATACTCATTATCCACATATCTTCTATATATATTTACAAATGTAGGTGTAAATTCTTCAAAGAATTCTTATGACTTGTTGGGTAATAACGTTTTGAGTTCTGATAATGTTTTAATTTTGGTTGTTTCATTCTTTTTTTGTAGACCATGAACAACCTTTTGGATTTCTGGATCTGTAATTACATCTTATTCGATTTCACCTTTCAAATATTGATTAGCTAGTTAGCTGAATAAATTTGTGGTTTGATTGATCATTAATTAATTATTAAAGAAATTTTATATATAAGGTATACTATATTTACAAATTTAATTAATTTCTAATAAAGAAAGAATAAGTATTCAATATAACATTTCTTTGAATATCATTAAAATTAAAAAGACTTATATTAAATATTAGATAGATTAAAAAATATGTATAAAGCAGGGCAATTATATACATGTTCATCATTTTGATCTAATTTATATAGATATTAATATGCCTATCAACATGTTTTACATACCTTTAAAGTTCCCTTTACTATAGAATAGTATATATCCAATTAGTAATAATAAAGGTTGATTTAGTATCTGATAACATATATTGTGAATTAATACTATTCTCTAATAATCTTTTAAGAATTTCTACTCTAAAATTTGCTTACAATTAAGTTTATATATCCATCATTTAAAGTTGTAGAATAAATTCCAATATTTAAAATGGCTGCAATTGAACAACTTTTATTAAAGGAAATAAATTGAAATCCCCATAAACTCAAACTATTTATGTATTACATATTAGAAAACATATTTTGGTTAAAAGATATGGTTATTAACCATAATTTTTATATTTTCTATATTTCTTCTCAAATATCTTAGATAAAAAATGATGTTCATAAAGATCTGAATTTAATGCTTAAAGAATTTCATTTTCAACTTCAAGTACATTATTACCAAGGAAAAACTTCTTGTAATTTTGCAAAGATATTTCATCAACACTAATTATCTCACGTAAATCCTACTTTTTAATATAGATTGGTAATATCAGAAATATATTCATCACTATACATTTTAATTAATAATGGTCTAAGTAATTAATGAGTACTTTTGTATCTTTTGAATTTATCAAAGTAATTCTGAAAAATATATTCTATATTCTCAAACCATTGATTTCCTTTATTCTAATCTCGAATTATAGATAAGAATCAGTTATATAAAACAATAGTATTTTCGATAGTACATATAATGATAAATTTATTAGAACACAATAATGAATTCTTTGGAATAATATATAAATTTGACATCTTCATAGAAAATTTATTGAGTTTACACAAAATTAAAATTGTTACCCAAAACTTAAGGGATTTTATGAATTGTATATTTAATATAATTAAAATTAATGGGTAACGAATAAATCAAACCAAATATTGCTCATTCAACTGAATGGACATTTATAAGAGAAATCAAATCACATCCTTTATTTGGACATATCAAGGTATTCAAAGGACCTTCTGATTAATTACAATGCTTAAAGACTGTTATTGTGGAAGAGTCCTAATATAAAGATCAAATGGAGTCTCTCAAAAAAATAATTGTTAAGGATGTCTTATCATAAAATTAACCAAACTGTTCTTCATTAGTTTGTGTCAATCGTTTAGAAACTTAAAAACAAGAAGAGTTCTGTTCTAATTATGTCAAAATATATTTAACAGCCGATTATTCAGATTAGCCAATTCAATAACTTAAAGATGTTAGATTATTTATGCTTGATATAATATCAGCACTCTAAGTAATGGATTAGTAAGGTGTAAATAATTGTCAATTTTGCCCTGCTAAAATTCTTCAATTTGGAGATCGAGTTAAAGTTGTTAATACATAATTATTTACAGAAATTTCAGATTATGAATAACTTTACTTTAATGAAGTTTCTAAAGATGATTGGATGATTGCACCAGAAGTAATGCATTCCTTGAATGTCAATTGTCCTCCTTAATTTAATAGTGAATTAGCTGTTATATTTAATTTTGGAATTATGATGATAAATTTATTAACTGGAGTTCATCCTAAAGATGCATAAATTTATGATTATAAGAATTTGACACTCAACGATAATTTATCATCCTATATTCATTCTATTGATTAATTATAGATTCCAAGTAAAATTATTTAAACTATTTTAGGTCATATAAAATAATTAATCTAAGATTGTGTTAATGTCAAAGCTTCTTAAAGACCCACCTTTAAGTTGATAACTAATTTATTAAGATAAGTTGAAATTCCACTTCAGGTTTCACAAATAAAAAATGATGAAATTCTAACCAATTAAATATTCAATCCTTGTTATGAAGATGTTAAGAAAGTCTTAAGTGAATCTCATGTGAATAAGAATCTTAATTATCATAATGAATCCCCATAAAAGATTGAGAAAGAATAGTATATGACTGATACCCAATAATCAGCATAATTTAGAAAATCCAAATAAATTTATAATTTAGAAAATACATATAATTCGAGAGCTTCTATCTAATAAAAGTAACAAATATAACAAGTCTCTACTAAAGTTAAGACTTAAACTAAAGTATCAAAAGTGAAGAGTCCATACAAAAAGCCTAAACCAATTAGGGCTAATGGCAATCACCCAAAATGATATTATTATATAACTATTTTATTTTCAAATTTTATTTGCTTTCAACTCTAATGTCTGATTACTAGACCAAATATTAAGAAATCAAAGGAAGTCTAGCCCTTCTGTTACAATAAAATAATTTGCTCAAATAATAACTCAAAGAAGCCTCCGAAGAAGTTTAAGAAAAATAATACCTAAAAGAAGAATGGGCATCAGAAGTCTAAAGAGTTTAAGAAACTATATATCAATTGTCTTATGACAACCAAAGTACAAATGACAATTTACATTAGGTTTATAGTAGGAAAATGAATAGTTAACTAAGGATTGCTAAGAGTTTTCATATCTGATTGAATAATAAATTGAATAGATTACAAATCTCAAAGAGTAAAATGAAAAACTCTTAACCTAATTAGATTAGAGTAGACAACAAAATTTGTAAAAGGAAATCACTATAAAATAATAGAGAGATGAATTTAATAAAAAAATAGAATAGTAGTAATCAATGCATTTTGAAGAAATTAAAAAGTTACAAAGCATAATAGATAATTAAAGTGGATTAATCTAATCATATGAAAAATTAAATGAAATTGAAAAGCTTGATACTTAAAATTCATTCTATTAATAATAAATGGCAGTTGAGGATCAGATGGTGGAATTGAAAAATAGGAATATAATTTTAACAAATAAAATTACAGAAGAGAAGTAGAAGTATGATTAGTTATTTGAATAACACAAAGAAGAAGTTCTAAAATTATAAGGTGTAATTAAAGATTAGAAAGAACTACTTTCACAATATGAAAGGATAATTGAAAGAGATAAAAAGTAAATGCAACCTTAATTTTTTCCTTAGAATACATCCTATATTCAACCATAATAGATATATCAACAACCATAATAGTAATAATCATAATAGCAATTTTAATTTTAACAATAATAGTAATAGCAATAATAGCAATAATAACAATAATAATAATAATAATAATAATAGCAATAATAGCAATAATAACAATAATAATAATAATAATAAAAATAATAATAATAATAATAATAATAATAATAATAATAACAATAATAGCAATAGCAATAATAATAATAATAATAATAATAATAATAATAATAATAATAATAACAATAATAAACAAA
>JPFL01000216.1:2110-96309 GCA_000733385.1 Paramecium biaurelia | reverse complement strand
ACAATAATTCTCATCGTACTTCTACTCGGAGCATGGGCATAGGAAAAGACAAACAAAGTTGAATGCCCTGTCATTGGTATAGATTTAGGTACAACATATTCTTGTGTTGGAATTTATAAAAATGGAAATGTAGAAATCATTCCAAACGAATAAGGAAACAGAATTACACCTTCAGTTGTAGCATTTACTGATGAAGAACGTCTCATAGGAGAGGCAGCCAAAAATTAGGCAGCCATTAATCCTGCTAGAACACTCTATGATGTTAAAAGAATTGATTGGAAGAAAGTAAGAATTTAATCTTATTATTTTATAGATATACAGATTCAACAGTTCAATATGATAAAAAGTTTATGCCATATGATATCGTTGATAAAGACACTAAACCATACATTAAAGTCACTAATATCAAAGGTCATCAATCTAAGATCTTTGCTCCTGAAGAAATTTCTGCTATGGTTTTGACTAAAATGAAGGAAATCTCTGAAACATATTTGGGAAAGAAAGTTATTAATGCAGTTGTCACAGTTCCAGCCTATTTCAATGATGCTTAAAGATAAGCTACTAAAGATGCAGGAACTATCTCAGGTTTGAATGTTGTGAGAATTCTCAATGAACCAACAGCAGCAGCCATAGCTTATGGTCTTGATAAGAAAGATGGAGAAAAGAATATTTTAGTCTTTGATTTAGGAGGTGGTACTTTTGATGTTTCAATCTTAACAATTGATAATGGTGTGTTTGAAGTCGTTGCTACTTCAGGAGATACTCATTTGGGAGGAGAAGATTTTGATTAAAGAATCATTGATCATTTCATCAAAGTCATTAGGAAGAAACACAATAAAGACATCAGTGCTGATAAAAGAGCTATTTAAAAATTAAAGAGAGAAGTTGAAAAATCTAAGAGAGCTCTCTCTGCTACTCATGAAACTAAGATTGAAATTGAAGATTTAGTTGATGGTTTGGATTTCAATGAAGTACTCACTAGAGCTAAATTTGAAGAATTGAACAACGATCTCTTCAAGAAAACAACTGGTCCCATGTAAACTGCTTTGGAAGACTCTAAATTCAAAAAGACTGAAATTCATGAAATCGTTTTGGTTGGAGGATCAAGCAGAATTCCAAAAATTAGATAAATTGTTAAAGATTTCTTTAATGGAAAGGAAGCCAATACTGGTATCAATCCAGATGAAGCTGTTTGTTATGGTGCTGCTATCTAAGGTGGTATTATTTGTGGTGAAGAATCAAATGAAACTAAAGGTTTAATCGTTATTGATGCAACTCCTTTGAGTTTGGGTATTGAAACTGTTGGAGGAGTTATGACTAAAATTATTCCAAAGGGATCTTATATTCCAACCAAAAAATCATAAGTTTTTACAACATATCAAGATCAATAATAAACTGTCACCATTTCAGTTTTTGAAGGAGAAAGACCACTTGTTAAAGATAATCATAAATTAGGAACTTTCGATTTAACAGGTATCCCACCAGCTCCTAGAGGAACTCCTTAAATTGAAGTTACCTTCGAAATTGATGCCAACGGTATCCTCCAAGTTGCTGCTTAAGATAAAGGAACAGGAAATAAGAATCAAATTGTTATCACAAACGATTCAGGAAGATTATCAAAAGAAGAAATAGATAAAATGTTGAGAGAAGCTGAAGAATTTGCTGAATAAGATAAGGCTGCTAAGGAAAGAATTGATGCCAAGAACTCTTTGGAAAGTTATCTTTATTCAATGAAAAACCAAATTGAAGTATGATCTTAGATTTATTTTGTTAGGATCCAGAGAAATTGGCTAATAAATTGTCTGACGATGACAAAGATACTATTAAAGATGCATTAAAAGATAGCTAAGATTGGTTAGATAAAAATCAAAATGCTGAAAAAGAAGACTATGAAGAAGAACTTAAAGAATTGGAAAAGTATATATTTTAATATATTCTTTAGAATCTGTAATCCAATCATTAGTAGGGTTTACTAGTAATCAGGAAAGTAATAATAAGCATCAGATGAAGATTATGATTCCGATTTATGATTTATGTATATTTCTGTGTGTTTTGAATTAATTATTCAGTTTAACTAAAGTGTTCTTATAAAATTCTTAAATTAAAATAAGTTTAAATTAAAATAATAATGAATTTTTTAATACATGATAAATATTTAATATCAATAAAATGCTTATATGTTAAAAGGAACCCTTTAGTGAATATAATTGAGTGGGTAATATTACGATTTATACGAATTATATTAATAACCTTGTTAATATTAAAGAAGATGTTATTAGGCTTACGAAATAGAATGGTTGAATTAATTTTGAGGATTATACTGGTTAATGTTCAATTGTGGGGGGTTTTGGATGTAGCTATGTTATATTTATTATGCTAGAATTATGTGATTTGGTTACATTAAAAATCTTATCTGCATTGTGTTTCTGGTACTTATTCAAATATATATATTTATTTTTTGATTATATTATTATTGACTTCCATTTTTATATCTTCTTTAATAGTTGGTTTAGGTTATGATGACTTTTCTCTTTTTGCCCTTATTCTAAGTATATATTCATCAATCAAATTGAAAATTGGTTAATTTGTATTTTCTATAATATGTAAAAGCAATTCCCTCTCTTCTTCATTGGATAACTTTAATAAATTAAATATTCTTACATTTACTTGTTTTACGTTTCTCATAATCACATTGTATTGGTTCTTAATTTAGTTCTCACTTCTACCTATAAGATGATTTTGAATCAAAGACCATCTTTTTCCATATTTATAGACTAATTATATTAAATTCATCTTCTCCTTTGAATCCCATAGACATTTTTGGATAGATGGATTTAATACATTTTTCCATCTCTCTCTTATTTATTTCGGATATCTTTATGTTCTAGAGAGAGAGTTAAATTTAATAGCCAACTCAGTCCAATTATTTGTGTCATAAAATTATCTTTAACATAATAAAAATATGATTTACTCAGCTATATCTTTTAGAATCTAATCTTCTTCTCTTGTCCATTAATGTATCCTAAAATTAGAATGCAACAAAGAAATCCATTTAAGTTTTATCAATTATGAATTAACTTATAATAATTCTGAAATTATATCCCAATCTTAATCATTCTACTAATAAACATTAATTTTACAGGGACTAAGGTTATTCTTTGTTGGACTTTTAACAATTTTGCTACACACCAAATTAATAAATATTTATCCATTTAATGCCATTTTGTTCTATTTTTAGAATTAGTAACACTATATAACAATCAAGTAAACATTTACTTTGAAAATACATTTTCATAATAATCTACTATTGAATCATCTGTAGGAAACCTTGTTAATTTGATTTTAACATGCTATCTAATAATATCATAATCAAGAGGAATAGCATTCTTTGTATGTTCTAAGAATTGTTACCATTTAGATTAGGCACTTTCTTTCATAAAATTTAAATATTTATATTAAGATTCCATTCTTATTTTCTAATTAAATATCATTTTTATTCAAGAAGATTTGCATTTTCTTCCAAATAATTACATTTATTTGAATTATATGATTTAATATCACTTTAATTAGTAATTTTCCCTAAAAAGCATGCTAAGATTGTCAATCATACACATTTAATTTAAAATATTCAACACTTATAATTCAATTACAATAATTTATTCACTTACTTACTTATTCTTTCTAATCATTTTCTTTTTTTTACTTATATAATTATTTTATCTTCATTTTTTACTTGTATACTAATTTTATGGTTTCTAACCTTAATATATTTATGCTTTATAATACATTAACAATACAATGAAATCTTCTGTAATATTTAAATTTCATTATTTTTCACATCTTATTAAATTAGGTATTCACAACTTTTTAAATATCAATAAACCTAGAAAGTAATAGCGATTTTCACTATTTAATAATATAGCATCAAATATAACAACAATAATTAATAATCAACATTATATATTTAAAAACAAACAATATTATATTGAGATAAAAACTCAAATAACATAATTTTTTATTATAATTGTTAGGAAAATAGAACTTTTGTACTTTGTGTTATTAATCCATTATGTATATACACATAAAATCAATCAAAACTGAACGTTCTTAATTTAAGAATTCAATATAATTAAGAGATTTAATCAGACAAAATTTTTAGAAAATTATTAGTATAATATTAAATTATATATAATAATTAAAAAAGTGGTCTTATATATTCTCCATCCAATCTCTTACAATAATTATATATCAGTATAAATATCATAAATCCCCTTCAAAATGTTCATTAAATTAAATTAACTAAAATATTCAGTTATAATTTATTTTAACTGAAGTTTAAATATTTTATTATTATATTCATATAATTATAAAAATATTTAATGAAATGGGTTATTCAATAATATTAATTAATTTCTAAAAACAATTTCCTAATATAAGTTGTATTTTCGTTTTTACTAGGATCTAATATATTTTGAATTCAATTTAAAGTTGTTATTTAGTATTTTTATCCGATCAATGATTCCTCTTTATTTTAATAATAATAAAAATGAAACCTAAATAAATAACACTTTTTCAAAATTATAATATTGTACATTACTCTTAATATATTTACAATAATATATTTTTTTCGACGACTAAATTACAATATAAATTATGTATCTAATTAATTTTAATTAAATTTATGATAGACTTCAATCTTCAAAGAGAAAAGGTAAAATTTAAAAGAATCCACACATAAAAAAGAAAATCTTTACATTGAAGATGACCATTTTTATCCAGAAAATGTTCTTTTAATTAACCTACCAATTATTACTACATTATTTAACATTTCCTAAATGTCACAATTTAAAATAAAGTATTCAATCCTATTATTTTTGTTTATTTAATTAAGGGATAAAAAATACAAAATATCAATTGTAAAATTCAATTTAACTACAAACTCCCTGTTGGAAGAAGATATCAAAATTACTTGAAAATTTACTTACTTTTAAGAAGATAGCAAAACAATTGATAGATCATTAAAAATGGAAAATTTTAAGAGTAATAAATGATAAAAGTCCGTCAAGTAGTAAGAGAAGAATTTAGGCTTAGGATTAAAAGAGTTTAACTATTAATTTTCTGAGAAACAACATGCTTCTAAAATAATTGGCATTCCTACAATCATTATGATGTTTCCTATAATCATTATTATTAAAATAAGAGTATAAGAAGCATATTTCATTTGATTTTTTTGGTTGTATAAATTAAATGAATTATTTTAAAATTTTAAATTGGAGATTATGTATATTTCATCACACCTTTGTTAAACAAATACAATTATAATCTCTTCCCCTAAGTTCCTAGTTTTTAATGTTCTCTGCTCTTAGAGACGCTGCTCTACTAATTTTATCAACTCCTCCAAATAACCTTTATTGTGTATTCTGACAAGGATTGATAGTTCTCTTGTGCATCCATTTAGAATCCATCTCAAAAGTTTACACTGGGTATTATCCTAATTTTCTTGTTTGATTGATTTGAGTTAGAGAATCATCATATTTTTTATTATCAAATTCAATGTTAGGATTAGCACTTGAATATTTTTCTAAAGCTTAAATTGTAAATATATAATTATACATTAATATCTATTGAATGAATGAATCATCCTATTTTCTTATTTCTGTTTGTATTTCTAATGTTCATCTTTGTACAATTCAGAATTTTCAATAGTTGGATTATCAATTCCTATTATTCCTGATCTAATATTAAAAATGATTCTACTTGTATGCTTATCTGATTTTTCTGTAGGCTTTATTAGCTTCACTATATTCTTCTCTCCATTAATGAAATCTGAATTATTGATATAATTTACCTTTTTTGTTATTCTTGTGTATCTCTGAGTTCAGCTAGATATCCTGATGGCTTTTTGAGTGTTATTACTTATGATAATGCGAGATTTTGTTAGACATAGTTTTTTTCAGGTACTTCTAATCTTTTTATGATAACTTCTTAGGAATGATTAATGGGATGATCAGAAACAATATGATTAATTTTGCTCATGTTTAAGTAATCTATATATTCTGGTATAATTCGAGGTTGTTGTCTACGAAAAAAGAAACTCTGATTCTAACCACTTCCAATAAAAACTGCTTAGTTATCAATATCTAATGTTTATCTCATGCTTGAGTATTTGCTTTGTTTAAGAAAGGTACCTAAGTGTTTAGCATCCCAACTGCTACCAGATAGAGAACTCTAATTCTCTTCAATCAAAGGTTAACTAATAAAATTCAAGTAATATGGAACTTCATTGATCTAGATAAACCAGGTTGAACACTAGGCATCATTTTCACTGTTTTAGTTTATGCATCATGTTCCATTCTATAAAAATCACGAAAATTGTTTCTTCCAACATCTTATATCTTCTCCTTCTATCTAAATAACATTTAATATCGTGATTTTATATTATACCTAACAAGTTACAATACTACCTTATTATTTTTTAGTTCACTCTCTCTTATATTCCTAATTAGCCAATCAAATTTCAGAATAGACACATTAAGTATTAAGTATTCAAGTTTTATTTTCAAATTAATAAAAATGGCACCATCAAAATCACCAAAGGCAGACGCTGCAAAAAAGACTGTCAAGACAGTCAAGACAAAGAAAGGTACAGATGAAAAGAAAAAGTCAAGAAGAAGATAAGAGACTTTCGCTCTCTATATTTATAAAGTTTTGAGATAAGTTCACCCAGAAATTGGTGTATCAAGAAAAGCTATGAATATTATGAACTCTTTTATCAATGATATCTTCGATAGAATTGCCCTTGAAGCTAGCAAATTGGTTAGATTTAACAAGAGAAGAACCCTCAGTTCAAGAGAAATCCAAACAGCAGTCAAGTTGCTCCTCCCAGGAGAATTGGCCAGACATGCCATCTCTGAAGGAACAAAAGCCGTCACCAAATACACAAGTGGTTGACTTATAAAATTTAATTCACATCAAATTAAAATTACCTCCATTTTTTCTATTTTCACTATTTCTCACATACCCCCTATCTTTAGATGTCAACCTTACTAACAAAATTAAAAGTGTTTCATATTTCTACTCTATCCATTTTATTATTTGTGTTTTCATATACTAAATACATAACAAAAATATCATAATTTTTTGAAATTCTCAATATTAAACTTCTATATTATTTTCGAATCAAATAATGAATTTAAGATAAATAACAGATAAAAATAAAGAAATTTATCTTCTGTAATCAATATTAAAAATAATTTTCATTAAAATTATGGGATTATCATAAAAAATTGGAAGATTAGGTATTTTTATTTTCTTTGTTGGATTTGCAATCCATTAATTACAAAATCCTTAAATAGCAATTAAATAAACACATGAAAAAACTAATCAGTTTCTTTAGCTTATTGAATAATTAATAAAAAGTCCATTGATAGTAAAATTTATTATTCATTTTTTAGAAATTCTCATTAGAGTCAACACCTTTAGTTGTATTTAGCTGTGCATTATTGAAATTTTTTGTAGGTCTTGGAGTATTACTTAAATGGAATTATGTAAAATTAATTGGATCTATCTATTTACTCTCAGCTATATTTATTGTATATAATCCAATCCTTTCACAATCTTATAAAGATTCAATTATGTTTATAGGAGCTCTAGGAGCATTACAATTTGCTTGATTTATAAAAGTTAAAATCAATATGTTTTATATGTTACAATAATAATTATAATTGTATAATCCTTTATTTACTTATTGATTTATCTTATTAATTAATTATTAACTATTCTTTTATTAATTAGATTATGTACTAATAGATTATGATTTAAAAAATGAAGAAATAAATTCTTAAAACCTTACCAATAAAGTAGATTTATTATATGCTTATTTACAACTCTTTATTCTATTCTATATTCTTATAATTTAATATAAATTTACAACTCTCTTAAGTATTTTATCTTTAAACATTCTAAATTTTCTTCTTTTCTCCTCCCTCAATTATTATTAAATATTTTAACCTATTTTTTTATGATGAGATAAAATAAGATTTAAATTTATGAGATAAAACTTATAGAGGTTAAAAATTAATATCAGAATTTAATTATACTATGATATTGATAATCAGGTATTAATATAATGTTAATTATTGTAGAAAGTAATTTATAATATTTACAAAACTCGTTTAAAATAAACTTTCTAAACTAATTATTAAATAATAGTCATTATGGAAGAAAAAGTGAAGTTGAGAATCTCAAAAATACAATATTGAAATATATTTTATATTATTAGAATTAAATTTCTCCTTGAATAAATAATAATAATTTATGAAATTAGTGAAACCGCCTCTATAGGTTAGAGAAAAATAATGGGATAATCGTTTTTATTTGGGAAAGCTGAGTGATCATGAAATTAAGAAATAGTTTATGATTAAGAAGAAATCAGTAAGAAGACCTACATCTACGAATAAAGTTGTAGTAGATGAAAAATCATTAGCAATACGACTTTATGATTTATAATTATTGTGGGAATAATTCCGTATTCCTTAATTTCATAGGGCTTACTTTCTTCAATATAATGAAAAAGATCTTGATGCTATTTTAAGAGAGACTGCTGAAATAAAGGTGAAATAATCCATTGTACAAAAGCTAATGAGTCTAATTAAAGGTAGGGAGAGATGTTTAAATTATTTACAAACTGAAACATTTGAAGAACATAAATTCTCAGAACTTTTATTTCATCTTCGAATTTTAACAGTCAATGTTATTGAATAATTTAAAAAATGGAGAGATTCTTTAAATAGATGTGTTAGATGGAGAATAGATGAAATAGATTATCTTATAAAATTAAGAGGAGATATAGATTTTTTAAAAGAATATTATTAAGATTACTAAAGAGATCCATTTTTATTATGGTTATATAAATTAGGCAAGTATGACCTTGTGCATTCAAATTACCATTAACTATAGAAAGATATAATGAAAAGAATTCGTGATTGGTAATCATATAATATATTTTTAGTGAAATTTTACTCATAGAGAATGATTACTTTGACATGTAAACTAACATCCTATCAAGAAAAGAAGCTTAATTGATAAATAAATATCTAAGAGAATCTACAATTCAAATTGAAGACTAGATAAAAGGATAAGAATTTAAAATTTTAAGTCCTACTATTAAATAAACAAAAACTGTTTAAATTTAGGATAATCTAATTCTTGTTCCATAAGTTGTAAGAAACAAAGAGTAATTTACTAAATTATTGAATTAAATAAAAAATGATAGTGATATTGAGAGCTCATTTCCAATAAGAGATAATTTATTTGAATTAATTGACTTTTAGGATTGTCAAATTTTGGCTTTTATGCAGCATTCAAAAATAAAAGGTATATGTATTAGTTAGAGTGAACAATCAGAATAATATAGAAAAGTCATAATTGAATAAATTAGATTAGAAAATTTGTAATTGTTTCCTCAATTCATCTAATAATTAAGTAATTATTTACTTGGAAATGAAATAACAATCAAATTGGTTCATTATATATAAAATGAAAAATTAATTGATTGTGAATATTTAAAAGTTGCATTAAAACAAGAAGGTTTTAGATGGAAACAGTAAACAAATGATAGTGAAAAAAATATTAGATATACAATTTATTATAAGAAAAAGGAATATCAACAGTAATAACTGAATCAATATAAATTTAATTTTCATGTTCATAGTACAAAACTAAATTAATTGATGCAATTAGTTTATAATAATATTCATGAAAACACTGATATTGCTCAAAAATTTAAACGTTATGTTGATTCAAGAAAATCTGAACATAATCCTCCTCAAATAAAATTGAAACCAAATATTTATGATGATAAAATTATTTTATTGGACATAAGATTTAAATTACCATCTTTTATAACAGAAGTTCGAAATGAATATAAATATTACAGAATTGTATTTAAATTATTCATAATTAGATTTAAGAACCAGAAATTACTAATATATCTTTTATGGAAATAGATGGATAAATTGTTTATGCTTTATCTTTATTAGATAATGATTATCATATCCTTATTTCTAAAGATTAAATTTGTCATGAATCAATATAAATATCTTAATTTTAACCTACAGAAGAAGATATCTCAATACCAATGTTTTATTATAATGATGAAATTGCTGATATTTTTAATCATCATATCAATTTGTAATTTGAACACATCATGACAATCAAAAGAAAAGTAAAAATTGAAAAATAATCAATTGAAATAGCATCAGATACTTTTTATTTCTCCATTTTGTATGAAGATCATATGATAAATTCATTTAAAATAAAACAACATCATTTAATAAAATTTAAGCCATTTAAATCATAAATCAATATCAGTGATGATATCGAAATTGATAAATCTAAATTTATTTTACCATGCTTTCCCTTAATCCAAAAACACTTCGAACCTGAAACTATAAAAATCATTATTAAAAATCATGAATGTATATGTGCTTTAGATAATTATGCAAATTCTAGAAAATGGATTATTTATACAATTGTTGGTTGCCAAGAGAATTAATTGAAGGATATACTTGAATAGTTAATAACTTAATTGACATTAATTGATCCAAATATTTAAGAAGTTGGTATTGAGTAATTTTTATGAATAATTTTAGTTTCTATCATGAAATGGTGAATGGAGAATTTATTGTAAACAAAAACATTTAAAAATAACTTACATCTCTTGGGTTCAAATGGAAAATCTAAATAAATTAAGCTAATGAACATACAAGATTTACTAAATATTTATTAAAATTACAAAGAGAAACATAAATTGTTGATAATATAGTGTTTCAATATTTTTGTACTTAAGACTTTGCAGATGTCAACATTTAACCCTTAATTTAATAGTTTTCAATATTTTATTAAACTTTGACTCAATCTCAATTAGTTGTAAAAAGGGTAATAACATATAATTTATTATATAGAACAATTTAATTCCTTTTTCAAAATATTATAATAAAGATATTCCCCCTGAATTATAGGCTGATTAAATGTTTGAAACAAGAATTTCATAAATATTATAAAATTGCAAATATGGAACCAAAAACAAAATTGATTACATAATTTTTAATGTAAGTTTAATTATCAATATTAAGAGTTAAATTATTACAAGTAATAAACATCCAGAATTGGGAACTATTTACTTTATTTAACTCTTTGACATTGTTTTATGTTTCTATCAATTAGAAAAAGAACTTAATGCTGAACAAATAGCCAATTTGATTTAATAAGTAAGTACTTAACATATAATAAGTCTACAAGTGATGAGAATGAGTAATAAGAAAGCTTAGGAGTTGAATTTATACAATATAGTAAAGCAGGAAGCAATTACTCAATGGAGATCAACTTAAATATAGAAAAACATATTACAATAGAAATGTAAGATTTTAAAACAATATCGAAACCTTACTTTATTGGCATAATTGAACCTAATTGGTATGAGAAACATAATTAGATGATTGCATCAATGATAATTTTATGAAATTTATTTTATAATGTTAATTAATAAAGAAGCTTTTGGGTATTTATATATATATAATTCATTTAATTTCTTTTAAAGGTATAAATTAATACACATTTAAGGATATTTGGAATCATAGTACAGTTTTGGTGAACAAATCTTAGACTGTGAAACCAGAGTATCTTGATTTAAGAGTGAAGATTTGCACCTATGAAAATAAAGAGGAAGGAGTATTTTCTATAGATTATAATGTGCTTTCATCAGCAATATAAGCAAAGGATAAGTTGGATTCATTAGTAGGAAGTCATTAGGCAAATAAATTGAATAAGATGTTTAAATTAGAATTGTATCACATTTTATTGCATTTTGCTGATAAGAAAGGGTAGGTTACAGAGAATTATGATGAAAGATGTATGATTATTGTAAATGGAATCAGCAATTTTTCATTTCATAAAAAGTAGTACACTGATTTAAGAGATAAATTTATTAGACTCTCATTTGGAAATGTTGAGAAGAATGTTGATGAAATAACAAAGTTACCAAGGTAATAATGGATAAAACTAATAATGTGATCACTTAAAGGTCAAGGAATATTTTGGGTGTCCTTAACTTGAAAATCACATAGTTGTGTTAGGCTATGTAGGTTGAGTCACAAAATAAAAGGGAGTACATCTCATATTCATATTAGAAGTAGCTGAAGAACTTATCTAAAAAAGTTAAAGTACTGTATAGATATTGGTTGGTGGACCTGCTGATATGAAAGAAGAATATAGTGCATTTTGTGCTTAAAATATGATTAGATTAAAATCTAAATATCCTAGAAACTTTTGGGCTGATCCATCTGCTTTCTTTATGGATGGTACTTTAGTGAATGTTGGTTGTGATTTTGGATTAATGCCATCATTATTTGAACCTGGAGGTATAGTGTAACATGAATTCCTTATTGGAAGTACTCCAGTCATTACTTTTAAAACAGGTGGATTGAGAGATACTGTTCATGAATATGATTAGAAATAATAAAAGGGATCTGGATTCATTTTTGATGCTTATAATCGAGGAAACTTCCTTTATTCTATAGACAAAGCTCTTTAGTTATATAAGAATTAAGGGTAGTATCTGGTACATTTGATGAATGGAAAGAGAAACATAAATTGAAATTTGATCATTTTTCTAAGGTATCGAATGTTACTCTTAAATTGCTTCCTGGAAAATATTAGTATTAAAATTCTAAATATTTTAGTTACAAATTCTATGTTGATGGAGAATGGATTTGCTCTGATGATGATCTAAAAGAGAATGATATCTATGGAAATATAAATAATTATGTTATTATTTAATGAATTTGGATGTGATATAAAGAAATCATAAAATAATAAATTTATCAATTATGTATTAAAATTTTCATTCAGCTTTCATTCTATTTATAGTTTAATTCAATATTTAAATCACTAATAAAGTTCTGTTCATCTTGTAATAACTGTAAATCTCCATCATTTTCAATCATTCCAAATTACTTAAACTTTCTTTATGGAGGAGTATCCATAATGTCTTCTGATGATGATTCTCTAATTTGTCTTCTAGGTGGTATAATATTTTCAATATCATCTATTTCTTCCACTTTTAAATCTTCAAATGGTTGTACTTCTTCTATTTATGCAGACATTTGAGATTAATTTTGATCTGAACTCACTTTATCTGTTTATTCTTTTAAAAACTACATCAGTTTATTATTATTTAATTCTCTCCTTTATTCTTATATTCCATTTGAAAATTCGATACAACTTTCAAAAACATCCAATCTTTCAGTGCTGCATTTTGTTGAACACATTCTACTCGATCTTCTCATTAAATTTGTTTCTTGTTATCAATATGGAAATTTACTCTCTCTTTTTTATTTTCTTTGTAAAAAATTATCTTCTTGTCGTTTTAAGTCTTCCTCTATCACCTTCTAATTTTGATCAGAAGTCTTTTGATATCCTGTTATCATATGTTCTAAACTATTTTAATTACAATCAATCTAATCTTAGATTTCCATTGCAATCTTTGCCTTTGTTTATCGTTCTCTTTTCTTTTATTCCACACAAACTACTTACTTTCTATTATTATTGTATTTTTACTTTTTCTTTTACACTCTCTTAACTATTTTCAATACTTCTTATTTCTTAAACAATCAAACTTTAAGAATGTAAAGGCACAAATGTACTTTGATCCTAATTTATTTTACGTATAGTCTTCAAAGCTCGTTAACATGCGAACAAAGATTACAATTTCTCATTAAAATAATATCCAACAGGATCCTACTTTTAGCTGTTATTAATTACTTGAATACTGTCATAATGCTCTATTAAAACAGCATATAAATCAATTAATTTTTAAATCACATCATATTTGTCTGAGCCCTTTTAGTATCGATCTTCAAAGACAAGTAACTCTTAAAATAGAGCATCTATTTAATATGGAATCGAGAAGTACTCGTTATTGGCATTGTTGTTGTTTTAATAAAAATTAATTATTTATACTATCAAATGCAATTATAGTATATTATATTATCTAATTAATAATATAAAATTTCTAACTCTTAATTTGTACTTCTACAATTAAAATAACATTTGATTCATCATTATAATTGAAATAGTTGTTCTCCAACTTTCAACAACCCATTTCTTACTTAAGTACATTAATTTGGTAACTAGATCCTTTGTAACACTTTCTCTTCATCTTATTCAACTAACTCATCAAAACTTAATAGTGAATTCTCTTTTGATATCTCAACTATATCCTTAGTTGCTTTAACAAAATAATCATTCACAAAACCACAATCTTGATTCTTACATTTTGTTAAATTTTACATTGCCGGGAGTAATCCAAAATTATACAATGAAACATACACTTCTGAATATTTAAAATATCCTGATTTTATTCTAGCTTTATGCTATTACATTCTTCTATCTTTTAGATCATTCAATTAATAACAAAATCGCTACATCTCAGTCTTATACATTAACTTGACCAACACTTGTTTACTTGTTATAATCATTCTATAAATCTAAGCTGCATTCTAAAATTGTTCAACCAAATAATAAGTGTTCTCCCTATATTTTGATATTCCAGTTATTTAATCTAATCTGATCTAGTAATCAATTTCCCACTTTTATCCTGATTTTATGTCCAACAAAATCACCTTCTATTATTAATCTAAAATATAATTCGTATCTAATAAAAGAGTTAGATTGGATATTGGGATCGGAATTTGAATTAATTTAAAAATTTCCTATTCCATCATAAAATTTATAATACTATTGTCAGAATCAATTCTAATTTTTTTGTTCATAAAAATTGTTTATCTCTCCTTACTCATTTCTGCATCATCTATTTCAGTTACTTCAATAAAGACTAGAACAAAAGATAATTGATTTTTTTCAAATAAATAGAATATATTTATTAATATCATTTATCATTTTCAATTTCTCTTTTTGCTGCTGCTATAAATAGTAAAGCCTTCAAATAATTATCTTTAACATTTATCATTTTAGATGCCTCATAAACTATATCTTAACTCTCTTCAGATAATTAATAATTTACAGGAATACCCAACATACTTGGATTCATTTTTGGATCCCTATCAAAAAATTCAAAAGAAGTATCATCAAGTGAATTACTAATCTCAAAACGTTCATTTATAATTTCTTCATTCAATTCTTCATTTTAACTATCTTATTATAGGATTAGATTTATTTATTCTTGCTCTTTACTTTATACTTATGTAGTCTCTTTCTGATTAATCTTCTAAGTTTCTTATTCTTATTATTGTATTTATTATTATTATTATTATTATTATTATTATTATTATTATTTTTATTCTTATTATTATTATTATTATTACTCTTATTATTATTCCTATTATTATTCTTACTCCTATTATTCTTATTATTCTTATTCTTACTCCTATTATTCTTATTATTCTAAGGACTCTTAAGATTAGGATTGGCAGTCTGAAAATTAATTTTACTTTTCTTCTCCCTAATTATCATTTACATCATTATTTTTAGCCTCAGAATTATGTACTTAATCGTATTCTTATTTATTTTTATCAATAAACTTTTTTAAACATATTTCAAAATTTGTCACAAATTCATTTGTTAAAAAGTAAAACTCATAATGAATTTATGAACTTTAAATTTCTTCTGCTTTCAGGTATACTTTTGAATTAGGTATAGATTTTAATAATTCATTATGGAAAAATATTTTATCTACTAAATTTTTTGGTGGAGTATATAATCTTTAAGCAAATAAAGGTCTAAATTCTATTTTTCCTTAATAGTTTTTTTTTAATTTAATAACATAATCTTCAATAGAGTTATTTGTTTTTCCTAATTTTATTATTTTTTTCTCTTCACCATTCCAAATTAATTTTGCAGTAGTTTCAACTACATAAAGTAACTACCAATTTTCATTTCTATATTTATAATCATCAGAAATGGATTAATCAATTTCTTTAATCTTACTCATTAATAGTCTATCATTTTCTTTGATAGATTCATAATCAGAAAATTCAGGATTGTTTGAAAGCTTATATAGATGGATTAATCGTTAATTCAGATCCTCTTAAATAGAGTCAAAATCATCAATTAGTTAATTAATTACATCATTTGATGCTCCCTCTATGGGATTTTTCTAGGCCTAATTCAATATCTAAACAAAAACTGTAGTTGTTATAAAACCACTCTCCGAATATTCAATGCCAAAATGTTTAAAAGGAGTTTCCAACCTTAAATAGGATTGTGAAAAATTTTGAAAATTGACTTGCTTAGACATTAATTCAAACTATACTAAACAATCTACCTTATCTAATTTGTAGGTAATATATATTGCCTACTTTCTTTATCTTTCTTAAATTGAACAAATGCTCATTTATTATTTATTTGATAATATATTTATCATTTAAATTTACTACAAGTATTTTTATTATATAGAATACAAATTTTATAATAATTCAATAATCTAAATTTTAGTTCTAAATATATTTAGTAAAAGATGGATCCAATTGAGTTTAATCAGTATAAATTTAAAATGTTAATGTTGTTTTATAATTTTATTAATCTTATTAATAGACTGAATTTGTTGAGATAACATTGAAAGGACCAAGAATCTTCAAAATAATTTAATTTACAATGCATTCTATTTCAAAAGATTGTTAAATATTTGAAATTATTGATTGATAAAATAGACCTTCCATTTAATCAATTAGATTTTTATGTTCAAAAATATAGGTAAATGATATTAAAGTTATATCTTAATTAAATTCTTATTTTTTATTTTTTACTATTTTTTTATTAATCTTCAATTATATAATACTCTAAGGTATAGATATCTTTAAAATCTTATTAAAACAATTTATTAATAATTAAGTTAATAATCTAATATTTAGATGTATGATTTATTATTCTACATCGCATTAACAATCTAGTTGAAACATTTTTTTATGCAATTAACAATAATAAATAAAATAATTAGACAAAGCTCTATTCAATTTTTAAATTGTAAATTCTTCAATTTATTATTTTAAAAATGACATCTTTCCTTTTTACAAATATATTAAATGATTCTTTATGTAATTTAATGAAAATTCAATATTGCAACAATATCTTCTTAATGCATCATTATCAACATCTAAATTATCATTTAGTTATTTTAATTATTTATAATTTTCTTCTAACTTATTTCCAATCAACACAAGTGCTTATCTAAATTTTTCCTTTAAGAGTTTTATATTATTTTCATATTTTTCTATCTATAACTTGGTCTAATTTTGTCGTATAATTAATATTAATATAGCTTTTTAATACTAAAATCTTGCTATCTCAATAGTTAGCTTACCTTTATCACCAGTAGCTTCAATACTTATAACATTTTAATCTTCACTTAATTTTTCATTATTTATTAAATCATATAAATATTCTTCTAAATTTTATTATTTTTAAATTGATCTATTCATACATATACTATTAGAATTCTCTACGATTTTTATTCCAATAGAATAAGTTCTCAAAAATTCTTTAAATTAATTTCCATTATAATCCTTTGAGCATGATGACTCAAACCTTTTGTTTACAAATTCAAGTTCAAAACTATTTATTTTCTTATTAAAACTTATTGCAAATAATGGATCTTAAACAAATTCATAAATAATTGATCTAACAGATATATATATTTTATGATACTATTATGATTTGATTGTAAATAGTTATGAAAATTCTAATCTTGATGTATATTCAAACAAATATGTAATTATTCCTTATAAAATCATCATCAACAAACAAAAAACTATATAAGACAATTAATCAAGTTGAAAGTTAACAAAAACTCCTAAAACTATCCAGGAAGTAGTGAAAATCAATATAGCTTTAAATTTAACATCACAATATTATAAGACTGTCGAATATAAGAGACAACATGAGTATCCATAATTATAAAAGGGTCTAAATAAAAATATTATTTACACATTATTTTAAGCATAAGTGATTAAAGTTCCGCAAGTTACATATGAGATGTATAATAATGTAAATATACTCTTCAAATAGGGTTATAATTTGAGGCTAAAAAATAGAAAGATTATATGAATAATCGTAAGACTAGCCATTGAAATAATGATATGCAGCTATGCACTCTAGACAACAAATATTAGCATAGCAATAAAGCATGTGAAAATGCCAATTACAAGTAAAGATCTGAAGAAATATAGTCTTTAAATATTGAGTTTTTCTTAAAATTAAGTTTCATGAGAAGGATCATGAAATCTTAAAGTCCATTTGCTAAATAAATTAAGCATTTTAAATAATAAAGATGAATCATGAAATTATTATTTATGAATTCAATTCTAATAAAATTTAGATCAGACGGTTCTAATAATAATTATTTATAAAAAATTCAATATATATAATAAGAAATTTTAGTATTATTATAAATCAAACTATTTTGTAAAATAAGAAACAACACTAATTCACTATTTTTCTAATAAAGTTGCTTAGTTCCAAAGTTCAGTTTTTTATTTGGATAAATTTAATGATTCCAAATTTTTAGCCTAGTATTCGATATCATCACCTTTTTAATTTCTTTGGTAAAGATTACAATAGCTAATTTAATTTTTTGTAAGTTTAATTTGAATTTCACTTCATCCAAATTTCCATTAGTTTATGTTGTAAAAAGGTTTTTTTTTCTTTTATATAAAATTTTTAATTATAACTTAAAATTGATAAAATTATCAACCTAAAATGAGAATTTATATTAAAATCAGAAAATTAATTGAATATTTATTATTTTTAAGGTGAGCCTAGTTGATTTGATCTATGTATAAGAAATTTACTAAATTTTGTTTATAAGAAGTGATTATTAGAATTATATAAGAACTTTATAAATTAACAATTATGCAATAGCTGAAATTGCAAATTTATTAGAGTTACAAAAGGAAATTCTTGGAAAGCAAATTTTTCCGTTTTATTTATGGAATTTATGTTCTTTTTATTTTAACTGCATTGGAATTTAAATCAAGTAAATCATTCTCACAAAAATAAGAAATCAAAAGTTTCAAGCTTTAAATGTTGTATTAATTTAATTTGTGTCTTAATAAGAACAGTTAGGAGTTGGAAATGGAACTCTTTGATTTATAATTTTTTTGTTTTTTTGCTTAATATGGAAATTAATTGAATTATCAAAAATGTATTTCTTTATATAAATAATATCAAATATATTGCCTAAGTATCATTAATTATATTTAAATGTAAAAATACATATCATTATTCTAAAAATGAAAATTCATTGAATTTTGAAAGCAAAAGGTCAATATCAATGTATCAATAATTAATTTCTTAGGTTTATTATTAATTACTAAATAAATACTTATAATTGAATTGAAAATTTGTTATAGTAATTATAAAGCATATAGATAGAATAATAAAATAAATTAAATTGAAAATTAATTTTTACTTTATACTCTGAAACTTCTAGATCAATAGATGTCAGAAAAATATAATTTAATAATTTAGTGTAATTTAGAATTCATTAATATATAATTAATTTCAAAAAAACAATAAAACTAATATAACTATGCAATTTAGCAATATTTCAAAGGATGGATTTTAAATTGATTCTACAATTGTTTGATAATCAAATGTTTTTTGAATAGGTGATCTTTCAATAACATAAGGTCCAAAGTAGGAATCAAAACTAGCTTCTGCATAATTGTCATACAATTTATGTATCCTACATACATTGATAGTAGAATTAGATTTGCATCTTAATTATGTGGGTCTTTAAATTTAACTTATAAGATAATTTGTTACAATTGTTATGTTGGTATTGATATTTAAAATAAGATTAGTATTGATTGAGAAGACCTAACAATTCATATATTAGGAAAAAATGTTTTTTCCAATAAAATAGCTAAATTACTGTGAATACAGTGTCATTTAAGCAAAAATAAAGCTAGAGCTCAAAAATATACATTTCGATGAATAGTCAACAAATGTATTTGCTGTGTACTCCAATAAGAATGTGTTATTTTCAATTTTTTTTAATTAATTAATGGTTGATATATAAAAGATAAAATTAGTGTATGAAATTATTCCAGTCATTTCAAATTAATTTTTAATATTTGAAACAGATTTAAAGATATCTTAGGTTATATTAGTATTATTATTAATAATGGATTTAATAGCTAAGGTATCATAAATTAAAAGGAGTTGCTAACCAAAATAGAAAGATTTAGAGTTTACTAAATCAAACAGCATTTAATCATATCCTTATGTTTGTTTAACTAATAAGTAGAGTATTCTTTGATAAGTTGAGCTATGATTATTGAGATAATAATACTTATCCAAAGTTTGAGCTTGAAAATCATTGATTAGCAAATGATAATAAAGTTAAGTCTAATTATAATTGATCTCATCTAGATAAGTTTCACATTGAATTCCTGTATAATTATCTTTGCAAAGACAATATTGTAAAGGCTAATAGGAAGATTATAATTGTCCATTTTAATTACAGTCTGAATTTTATGGAAGATATACATAATCAAATTGAGGTAGGAGAACTTTTATTTCTCCAGTTTACCATTCTAAACAAGAATATCTTTATTTCCAATCTGTTACATTACTGTCAGATAGAATTGTAATATTGCAATCTAATTAAGATGGTGAGATCCATTATTGACCTATTTGATGAAACCAATCTGTAGAATAGTATTGAGTACCTTCTGAATCAATAACAATAATAGTTATTATGTATAATTTATCAGTCCATGTTGGAGTTAATGAAATATTAATAAAATTACTTTTTTATTAAGAGATAGTTGATAAAATAGGACCAAATCTAGTAGGATCTTTAATGAAGATTTTCCAATCATAACTGAGAGATGTTTATAGAATAATTTAAGTTTAATCTAAATTTACTAATTTTTATAAGGAAATAATTTATTTAGGAATTAGATCACCTTTTAATATCATAACACGAATTTATAACAATTAATTAAATATCTAATTTTTATTTTTAGAAGTTTTTCCTGTAACTCTAATGAAATAATCTGAATTCATTTAAAGTTGAGTTTAATTAATTTGAAATTTCATTCCATTTATTACCAATATATTACTATCATTAAACAGAGGCATTTCAATTAAATTATAGAATCTACGAGGTTCCTAAAGAATAAAATTAAACTCTTGTCTCTCTGCCATCAAAATTTAATTACCCAATCTAACAGCCCAGTCTGTATATGCACGTTTTTAATATTATTAAGTTAAACATCCATTAACAGTCATAGCAGGATCTGAGTTAATGTGTAATAATTCCCATTAGATTTCCAAATCTTCTTATATTATATCCTCAACAACAATAATTAAATCTCTTCTGCTTTCATGATTGACACAAAATTCATTAATTACTTCTCTAGTGGAATTCAAGATAATTGTATAGCAATCAAAGTGAAAAAGAAATAAAAGTAAGTATAAATTCATTTATAATAATAATTAATATTCAATTATTAAATAAAGAATAAACAATCTTACATTTTTAAATTAGAATTTAATTCAAAATAAAAACAATAAATAGGATGATTCTATTTAAACATAATAATGAATTGACCTGATATTTTTTTATCACAAAAAATTAAAACTCATGATTAATGTAATGGTTATTATGGTAAAAGTTGTTATTGTTATTATTCTGGACCCTAATTTAAAAATAACATTTCGTTAAAAGCAAGGAGAAAATCTTTTAAGTCTTCTTGTTTTAATATAGTTGTCTTTTCTGGTTATTTTGAATTAGTATTATTCATTTTAGTGACATCAAATTCTCGTAGTTCACTTTCAACATGTTCTAACCATACTTTATAAGCCTCTTCTTCATTAATAATTGATGGCATATTCAATTAAGGAGGTGGTGACATATATGGAATATATGAGAATTAAGATGATGCTACTAAAAAAGTGCCTACCAATATTACCCATGAATGAAACACTAATGGTGCATATGTTCGATATGAATCCAATATCAAAATTTTGAGAGTATGAAATGTAGCTTCTTCAAATTTCTTTGGTACACATTTTTTACATATTACTTCAATGTAATCATTGGGTAATTTAATATCGAATTCATATTCAATTACTTTTAAGATTCTGCTTTCAGCTATGCAGAGTTTGTTTTATAATGATTACATTAAAGCCTCATTTGCCATTCTTGTTTGTTCAATTGATTGCATGATTCTATGAAAACTAATTAATAATTTTCTCATTCTTGGATCACCATCTTTTATTTTTTAAGCCAATAAGAGAGATGCAGCTGCAACAATCTATATTAAAATATTAAATTATTACAAATCTATCATATTGTAAATAACATTTATAATGAAAGAAATAATTGCATAAATGAATTGCTAAAGACACTGTTGAATATGAGTTCAATTCTAAATTAATAGCCAAATCAATTATGAATTATGCATTTCCATTTAATAATTTTCTTTAAACTTAAGCAGAGATTTCATATTCTGTATTTATATTCTAAAAAATGTCTTTCTTCTTAATTAATTTCATAATAATTTTTATATTTATTAAAATCATATATTTTCAAGAATGTTGAATTGATAAGGAAGTCCTTTTTTATGTCGATCTAGTACTCAAAGGACCTGGACTTTTTTCTGCCAATTTAAATGTACTCTTTTCAATAACAATTTTCTTCGGTTTAGTAATTCTTAATGTTCGCGTGGATTTTATTGAATGATTTTCCTCAGATGGTTCTGATTCCTATTTGAGAACAGTATCTTATGGGGAATCTACAATCATTAATAAGTGTTCATGCACTTATTATTCATTATATTGTTTCAAATTAGTTAATAAAGGACTCATACGATCATCTGTTGATATGAGCAAATCTACAGTCATAAAAGTAGAAACCTTTTAATCTTCCTTTTCTTTCCTAACTAATAAGTTATCGTTTATGCAAAGTATAGATGCAATAAAATAATCTTCCAAATTCGGTATCGAATTGTTACATGGAAATAATCAATAAATAAATTATTAAACTATTTTAGACTTTTACTTATATTATGAATAAAATCAAATGATAATTAGTAATTCTCATTTAAGTGATTATACTAATAATAGATAGATAAAATACATAATATAATAAAGACTTATTGCTTCTCAATTCCAATAAATGAGTAAAAGAGAATCAAATTATAAGATTAAAGAGAATCGGTTCCTTAAATCAAGGTTATCAAATTGAGCTATATAAAATTGATTGCATTAATTATTGAAATGATCATATATAATTAAGTGAGAGTGTAAAGAAGCATGATAATTATAGATTAGAATAAAGAAATAATATTTAGAGATGAGGAGAATTTATTAAATTGGGATTTGATTAGCAGTTGTATTACAATTATACTTCAACAGAAAATTTACATTATAATTTCAATCTACTATTTACAAATGCCAAAATATGGATAATCCTAGAAGATCATAATAATTACATTATAATTTAGACAGTATAATTCGCTTTTTTGAGAATGTAAAACCAATGACTGGAAGTAATAGGATTTAATAAAATATAAGTATTTTACTTAGTGTTGAAGTCCATGATTAGAATTTCATAACTTCTGTTATTTTTTTAGATCTTTGAACAAACTTCTGAAACTTCTTCATTTTAGTGTTAGTACATTGAGATTAGAGAATTAAAGAAGTAAGAAATCTAATAATTATGTAGTTATTGTGAGAATGAAGGGTTTCTTTGAATTGACAATCATATAGAGAGTAGGAGAGGTATAAATATGTTTTCCCAAACAGTTGTGTAAAATTGTGAATAATGAGTGATAGAAATTATAATTATGTTAATTTTTAGAAGATTGTATAAATTCTCATCATGTAAATAAATGACGATTAAACCATAGAATTTAAAGAATCCACTCTAACAGCAATTTCACCTCTTGATGGAAGATATGCCAGTCAGACAACCCCAATCAAAGATTATTTTAGTGAGTATGCATTAATGAAGTATTATAATTCTTGTCATACTAGATATCGAATCAAAGTAGAAATTGAATGGTTAAAATTTTTGCATTCTAAAAGTATGATAAAGCAAGGAAACTCGGTTTTGAATTTGACTGCTCTTGATTTGACATATTTGGATTTGATTTATGATAAATTTGATGTAACCAAATCATTCAGAGTGAAATAAATAGAAAGTACAACTAATCATGATGTTAAATCCATTGAATATTATATCAAAGAAGAATTGGATAAGAGTATTTAACTAATTCAACATTTTTAGATCCAATTTTACATTCAATGAAAGAATATGTTCATTTTTGTTGTACAAGTGAAGACATTAATAATATTGCTTATAGTTTAATGATGACTGATGCAAAAAATAACTTATTAATGAAATCATTAGAAGGAGTTATTAATAAATTAATACAATTATCACATGACCATCATAATGTTCCCATGTTGAGTCGAACTCATGGGTAAGTTGCATCTCCAACTACTGTAGGAAAGGAATTTGCAAACTTTGCTTATAGAATAAGAAATCATTCAGAATTATTGAGAAATCTTTAATTTGAAGCTAAATTGAATGGAGCTGTTGGAAATTACAATGCTCATTTATTAGCATATCCAAGTTATGATTGGCCTAGTCTGAGCAAGTAATTTATTGAAGAACTTAAACTAAAACACAATCCCTTCACTACATAAATTGAACCACATGACAGTGTTGCACTCTATTATTCATATCTCAATTTAATCAATAATATTTTAATTGGATTATCAAGAGATGTTTGGAGTTATGTCTCAATTAATTATTTTGAATAAAAAAGCATTAAATCTGAAGTTGGTTCATCCACTATGCCACACAAAGTAAACCCTATTGATTTTGAAAATTGTGAAGGCAACTTAGGCTTATCAAATTCCCTAGCATAACATTTTATGAATAAATTAGTTATCTCTAGATATTAAAGAGATCTATCCGATTCCACTGTAATGAGGAATCATGGAGTTTGTTTAGGATATGCAGTTGTAGGATATAGAAGTTTAATTAAAGGACTTGATAAGATATCACCTAATTATGATACAATTTTAAATGATTTGGAAAATGTATTATAGTCTGTTTAATTATATAGCATTGGGAAGTCTTGGCTGAACCCATTTAATAGATTATGAGATAATATGGGGTTTCAAACCCATATGAATAACTCAAGGAATTAACCAGAGGATAAAAAATAACAAAAGATTCTTTAAGAGAGTTCATTTCAAAATTGGCTTTGCCAGATGATGTCAAAAAGAAGCTTATGACCTTAGAACCAAAAGATTATATTGGAAATGCTGATAAAATGGCTAGATTGATTTGATTGGTTTTAAAAAGAAATAATATATAAATGATATTTCAATTAAGTTCATCAATTTTTTTAACATTTCTAAGGAATTGGTTAGGAAAATTTAATTATTTGAAACAATACTAATTTTTTAATTGTTTATATGGAATATCTAAATAATTATTATTTTAGATTAAAAATAAATTTTAGATGAGCAATTTAGAATATTTTGATTATAATTAATATTGTAAATGGATTAGAAGGATTTCAAGCTTGATACTTAATGTGAATTTTTCACAAAGAAATTTTAAGTGACTATTACTTAAAGGGAACCAATTAATCATGATTCTTATATGTTTAGATTCGATTTCAAAAATCCAAAAGAGAGATTGGGAATGCAAGCTGTTTAGCATATCAAAATCTAGTATCTTTTCATTTTAATATTGAGTGGCCTTAATATGAAAGGTGAGATTGTTGACAGAGCATATACACATGTATTTGAAGATGACGGATACTTTTTGATACCTATCAAGATTTATAGACCAAATATTCATCCCCAATTTCCAAATGGAGGAGAATTAACTCCATGGTTAGAAAAGTTAGAAGTAATTTTATGAAATTTAATAATAGTTTCATTCAGAATTGACAATAAAAAGGTGTGTAGGAAAGTTGTTTTATCATAATAATCAATTTATTGTTAGGCCTAAACTAAATAAATCTTGGTAATAATTTGACACCATATTGATTATATGCGGAGGAAGTGGCATCACTCCAGCATATTAATTAATCAGTACTATATGTAATAATCCTAATGATAACACTAAAATGGTCCTTTTGTATGCTAATAAAACTGAATAAGATATCTGGTTATTAAAAGAATTAAATGAATTATAAACTAAACACAAAAATCAATTTACAGTTCATTTCACTTTAGACAATGTATTTATTAACAATAATCTTTAAGTCTGATGAAAATTGGAATGGTCTAAAAGGGTTCGTAACTTTAGAGATGATAACATCAATTTTTCCAAAGGTAAATGAAACTATGTTAGGTGTATTATGCGGACCTAAACCCATGAACAAGTTAGTACTATCGCTTTATGAATAATTTGGATTAAAGAAAGATAATATAGTAAAATTTTGAGTAGAATATTGTATTAAATAAAATTATATAAAATAAAAAGTGTTCTAAATCCAACTCAAATAATTCAATCATGATTTATCATACTCGATTTTTGATTATTCCATTCTTTTAAATTTAAACTCTCTAAATCATAAAAATAATATAGCAACGTTAGAAATTTGAATATAATTGTAATCATTTATTGGTTTGGCATTTTATGGCTTTCTCTATTCTATCTTTGAGATTCAAATCTATTAGACTGTTCACCTGCTTATTTTAACATATCTATTTCAATCTTTAATTTAATCTAATCATCTCTTCCTCCTCCATTATTCGTTATCTAAATGAATTCATTATTTATACTTGTGCTAATCTATTTTTTCCTTGATCAACTATTATTATTGTTATTTATACTCAGCTATTCTTTGATGACTTTCATGTTTTGCATCTTGTTTTTTTATTTAAACATCTTGTTTGGACTTAAATTTTTCATTCATCTTAACTTACTCTTTTTGTTTTTCCATTTCCTTTGTTTCTTGATTATACTTGACTTTCTAAAAATTGCCTTCATTAACCTCATGTAATCTTTTAACCTATTCATCAATCATCTTAGATTTATATATATCTTATTTGATACTTTTTTCTTTCTCTCCGTTCTATCTTCAGTATTTGATCTAAAGGTTGGTTTTTGTATTTTTAATAAATTGCTAGTAGATTTTATTTTAGGAATATCTTTCATTTCCTTTTTGAAATGTTCATGAGATTTTGATAACCAATCTTCTTCATTCCAATTCAATCTTCTCATTTCTTCATCTTATATAAAATAAGCTGGATCTTCTCCAATCTAATAAATTAGACTAATGATCTACTTCTAATAATTCTGAATGGGTTAACTAAGCCTTCAACTTTTATTGCATTTCCAAAGGAGTTGGAATGTTAATATTCATTCTTTAGCAATGATGTTTTTCTTCTTAAGTAAATTTCATGGGTGGATGAATTGGTAGTAGTTATATGAAATTTTAATCTTCTAAATCAAATTCACTCTTCCGAGTTTCAATTTCTGATTATAATCTCTCAACTTTTAAGAATTTATGGCAATAATTCTAAAACTAACTATTCAATATCTTTACGATCTTTGATCTCAATATTCGTTTTTATAACCTTATAATACGATTGAACTGTACTTTTCATTAATTGAAACTGAAGGAAATTTTGTACTAGACATTATAATTTTTTTAATAATAAATTTAATAAATAGAATTCTTCATGTAATTCATTAAGCATACATTAAAATTAATATAATCAAGTTAATATTATAAAAATATTAATTATCCTACAATTCCTGTTGTTTTCATTTGAAATGTTGATTGTATATGGTTCATATTTTAGATTAGTTAATAAGGGTATAACCAATGCTAAATAAACAATGAAATATATATTTATGGCTGGTAAATTTTTAAGATTTCAATTGTTAAATGATAAGTGCAACGCTGCAATTTAATCATTTTTAACTAATATTGAAATGTTCTTATTCAATTTAGCAAAACTATATGTTTAAAATGCGTATTTACAGATTTTTTATCCAAACTAACAATTGGTTTCTCAGCTTATGTAATTACACTTAGAGCACATCAAAAAATTATCTTTTTTCATTATTTCTTTTTACATTCCTTGTAAAGCATGGCTAGAGTCTCTTTTCAATAAGAAGGTGTATGACGCACAAAATGATTATCTTTCGGTCTGAATTAAAAAGCATGGAATTCATTTAGTTTTTTTTTAATTTCAATGATATAATTCACTCTAAATTGACTAAATAGATCAACATT
This sequence comes from Paramecium biaurelia, assembly GCA_000733385.1. Classification (NCBI taxonomy): domain Eukaryota; phylum Ciliophora; class Oligohymenophorea; order Peniculida; family Parameciidae; genus Paramecium; species Paramecium biaurelia. The sequence goes on along the minus strand of JPFL01000216.1, from coordinate 68,005 downwards.
GGTCTTAACTTGCTAATCATTGAAAATATGTTTATAATTATAAGTCATTATATTGAAAGATATTAATATTATAATTAATTATTGTTTTTTTATAAAAAAAGATATAACATTCTATTGTAATTGCAATAATAATACTTTAAATACTATTATACTAATTTAAGTTGATTATTACAAACTAGTTTAAGTAAAAACTTAAGTATTTAAAGAAAATCTTTATTTTTTGTTCATTAATTTATTTACTTTGAAAATCTCATCTTTACAAAAACAATGAATAAATTTATTCAAGATAAAAACTACCAAACATCATAACTTGAAGAAATTAAATCATTAATATATAAAATAACAGACAGACAGTCTAAATTTGCAGACCTTCACAATTAAGTTGAGGAAAGCATCTAGAAAATTATTAATGTGAGTTAGAAATAATTTGAAAAAGTGATGAAAAAAAAACAGAAAGAAGATAGACAAATTGCATAGGATCATGATGAAAGAATAAAAATAATACAATAAGAATATCTAGCTTCTTAAAATACCTTAATTTAATAGTTATGTTAAAGAAAATCAGAATATTTAGAGATTCTGGAATCTCTATACTACGAATATTAATAGTTTATAGCATTTTTTGATCATGATTAACAGGCTGAAAATAATAATTATATTATGATCATATATGAAATATTAACAGATAGTTAAGTATTTCATGACGATTAGAGATTGAATGAAAATCTTCTTACAGAGTATTTAAGTCAACATAAAGTGAATAAAATTTAATCTCTTCATGCTTCTCTTAAATTGATAATTTCTTAATTACAAAAAATTCAAGAAAACTTTAAATTTTCAAAAAACAATACAAAAAAAGAATAATATCTACAATCTCTTAATTAAAGGTTGAAAGCTTTCATAGAAAACCTAAAATATGGCTTAAGTAAATTAGATATGCTTTTATAAGAAATACAAGAATTGAATGAAGCTCAAAAAGAATAAGATGCAAGAATTCAAGCTAATCTCAACCTAATCAATTAAATATTGAAGAGTCACTAAGATAAAAAACTGGCTGAACATGAAGAATTCAAAAAAACAAACGAAAGTCTGATTAAAATAATCAATCGGCTCTCAGAAATTAATTATAAACTTAAATTATAATAAAAACAGAATTATGAAGATGTTTCATATTTGATGGAATTGTACTACATTTAGAATGATAAATCTCCATCTCTCCAACCATTATAGAGAAAAAGTACAATAAAATTAATTAAACCCATATCTTATTAGCGATCAAGAATTTACTCAGAGACAAAAAAAGAAGTTCATTTTGATTTATCATCTCGAACTTCTATAAAAGAGACAAATCTTGAATCTCAAATTCTTTATCAATCTCCTATTATAATTCAACCTTAAATAGTCACTTAACCTACAATATCCGATGTATCTCTCTTTACTTCTGGATAGAGTCTTAACAAATTGAAAACATAGAAATATTCTGATAGACAATGGACTTCAAAGCATCCAACTAATGTTGATAAAAAAACTGCCATTCCAATAAAATGTCAATGCCCACCTTAATGTTTGTGTCAAGGTTTATTAATTGTTTAGGTTCATACATGCAACAAACAACTATATATCAACTCAATAGGTTAGCTTCTATGCTAATAATGTTTTTTCACTTAAAACATCTAAGATTATAGTTTCTATTGCCCTCATACAAGAACAAAAAACAAATTTAAAAGTAGCACGGATTTCTTAGAAGCCTTTTGGTAACATATAAAAACATTAACAATGAATTAATAAATCGTTGATTTTTGGAACAATTTATAATTAAGTTGCTAATAGATGTTTTAAATTAATCCATTTTGTAATCCTGAAATCTAAAATCATATCAATTTTATTGGATTCTGTCCTGCTTAATGTAAGTGCAATCATAAATAGAGTAGATAATAATATCATTTATGCTAAAACTATCTTTATATTTCTTCTGATGGACTTATTCATTGTAAAAAGTGTAATTTTTATGGGGATCCAAAGTAGCACTTTTACTACTGTCCAGAGATGAAAACATTCAATGTTTATAGAAGTGGTGAAGAGTTTATATAATCTTTGGATATCATCGTTGAAACAGGAAATTAATAATAGTTTCTAAGATAATTACGATTGAAAATACCTTCTGTTTTATGGGAATGAAAATATATGAAAGACATGATTAAATATATAATAACATGTGTTGTTTAAATCGTTATTTTAGTAATTATTTAATAATTTTCAAATAAATCATTTTACTGTGTTAAAACTAATTCTAGATTCCTTTTTATTTAGTTAGAGTGCTAAATTTTAACTAAATAAATTTTGATTATTCTATAAATTCATTTATTAATTTTATCCAAATATTTGACATTTTCCAAAATTTTATTTTGGTGTATTAAATTAAAGTGTATTAAAATTCTAATCACTTTCTGTTCTTAAGTGTTGTCTTTTAAAATTTTATTGTGCTTTTTCATTATTAAAGAATTAATTATTATCTAATTTATTCTCAAATCCTCTTTAATTCTAAAATTAATTATTAAATCTATGGGATTGAATTTCTAAGGGATCTAAATTTGGAAAACTACTATTTTCAACCAACTAAGCAGGAATGGAAAGATTCAAAATAGTCTTATTAGGGTACAGGTTGACTTTTCCTCTCCCTGAAATTGGTAATAAATATGAATTATATTCTCTCAATTTGTTATCTGCCAACCAATTCAAATCCTCCCATGTCATTCTCATTGATGGATTATAAACAATCAAATTATCTAATATGTCTAAAATTTCATCTTATAAATCATTCTATCTAATATAATTAATTACTTAAGTTTGAAATTCTCTAATGTATTTTTTAAAACCATGTTATTTAAGTGCTTCAAAAAATTCATTTTATTTCTGATTTTCAATTATATCAACATTTCCTACAGCCATCTCATATAATATTAGGCCAAACTAACATTTATATATCAATTTTACTGAAAAAATATCTGATTCATAACTATAGTTCAAATCTTAGTATTAAATCTCTGGTGAAGAATATTTTTATGTTCCTACTATCTTTGTATTTAAACTTTCTTAGTCTTTAATTTTTTTACTAATTCTAAAGTCAGCAATCTTAAATTTGATTTGATTGTGATATTTCTTTATTAGAATATTTTCAGGTTATAAATCCCTATGAATAATATTTAATTTTTTTAGTTCCATATATCCTGAACTTATTTATGATATAATATCCAAAAATTACAGTTTTGTTAAAGAAACTTCTGGTTTCATATATTCAACAAGTGTTTAATCATATAATTCACAAAACTAATAAATATAATCATCCTCCTCTTTATAGTCATATATAGTTAAGAGATTATCATGTCTTAACCATTTTAATTATTATAATACTTTTCGTTCTTTATCAAGTGAATGAGAATTTGTATTGCCACTCTAATCTTTTTTGCTTAAAACTCTTGCACAACAAAGTAATTTTGTGTCGGTGTTGATGCATTCGTATAGAAATTCTTATCTCCCTAGGCTTAACTTCTTATCTAAGTGAATCTTATAACAACCAATAACTTCTTTCATTAGAAAATAAATATTGTCGTTAAATTTAATGTATCAGTTAAAAATTGATATACATTAGGATATTATGTAATAGAATTAAATAAAAATATATTAAATTATAATATTATAATAATTTAAAAATTCTACTCTATGTTCAATCGATGTATATAACATTTTTTCATAAATTCATTTTGGTTTATTAGCAATTAAAAATGCTTGTTGCTATTAAAAACATTAAATTTAATTAGGTAAGTTGTAAATTTCAAAATTATGATTTTTTGGTCCCTGAAAAAATATTGGTTATTTATTATTGTTGTTTGGTGACTAAGGCAATTATAGATGGATGTTTTTAGCTGATTGAATTTAAGGACTTTAGTTTATTTTATTTTAAGCACCTGCCTAATGGTGTAAATTTTAAGGAAAGTAGCAGGCTTATTAATTGGATTGTTATTACTGATTTGGTCGATTTGATTATGGATTGAAATCCTGTCCTGTTTATGGAGATTTAATAAATGGAGTTTACTAAGATTTGGATGGGGGAACTGATAATCCTTTTACTTAATTAGGCATCTTTTAATCATTCTATTATTATTACTATTACTAATTATTAGGTTATTACTTAGTTTGAGTAATACACTATCTTTATTAATGTTAATTCTACTATTATTACTGTTACTAATATTACTATTACTAATATTACTATTATTAATATTACTAATATTACTGTTACTATTATTACTATTATTAATATTACTAATATTACTATTACTAATTATGAGGTTATTACTTAAATTGAGCAATACAATATTTATATTAATTTTAATTCTACTATTATTACTGTTACTAATATTACAATTACTAATGTTACTATTACTATTATTACTGTTACTAATATTACAATTACTATTATTACTATTATTACTATTACTAATTTTTAGGTTATTACTGATTATTCGGTTTTTACTAAATTTGAGTATTCATATTATTTTTTTATTAATTTGTAATTTACTTTTATTCCTATTACTGATTATTAATTTGATGTATATCGTTAACTTATTAATTTTACTTATCCTAGATTAATTAATGATAACCAATTTTTTCTAAAAGTTATTCATTTAAAGGATTTCCCTTCAGAGATTTTTGATTTTTTTAATCTTAGGCTTATTCTAATAATTTTTACCAATCTATTCTATCATTTTTTTTATACTTTAATTATTAATCTATTAGTTATATTATTTTGTCATCTTTGTTATATTTAAAAATATTTTGTATTTTTTTGTATAATTATTTACTTTCATCACTTATATCTTAAATTGCGATGAAACTATTTTTTTCTAAAAAGCTATATAGAGTTTTCAAATCCTTCTCGTTATTTATTTTAAAATTTAAATACAACTCCAGCAATACCAACCCAAACTAATAATTAATATATCTACAATACCGAAAATATATCTGCTCGAAAACTGTAGTCTGAATTATAAATTTCAGGTGCTTTTTTAGCAGTAGTACCTTATTAACTAAATGTCTATTCTCTTTGAGATACATCATTACATTTTTTACTCTATCCAAAATCAGCAATCTAATCATAAGGTAATAATATGAACCTTGTAAATTATATTTCCTTTATTATCTTTTTTGATAAGTATGTTTTCTTATTTGATATCTCTGTGAATAATATTTCGTTCCATCAATTTAATATATCCAGACGCCACTTAAATGATTAAATCCAATATTTCTTCTTTATTTAATTATGTTGAATGTTTATCTAAATCACTATCACAAAGTTCTTAAAAAATATAATTATAATCATCTTCCTCAATAATATCATATATTCTGACAAGGTTTTAATGTAATACCCATTTAAGCTCTTTTGATATTTCTAATTCTATTTTAAATTAATCCATTTAGTTCTTATCACTTTTATTCACTATCCTAACACAACAAGGTGTGTTCCAATCTAGGTTACGTGCTTTAAAAATAGATACTGTTTTCCAGTCTCCAAAAATGTTTTCTTAAATTTCATAAGGACCAAATTTTCTTGACTTCAGTTGTTCAATTGGCATTCTTTTTTATTTCTATTAAAAAAAATAATAGATTAAAAAATACATTTTATTTCTAATTCTATCAAAGCAATATTTTAATATAAATTTAAAATTTTTAGGAATTAATAATACTTCTCAATAAATTATCATTTATTCAAACTTTTTTTCTAATCTGTATTCTAAAAAGCTGTCTAATTAACCTATTTAATTTGAGCATTATTATTTTGTTACTAATTATCTATTTAAGGTTATTGTGAAGAAAAATTATTATTTTGTTTTATTGATAAGGTTTTGCAACTCTGTTGACTTTATAATTGAGCCAATTAATTATAATTTTGAATTAGATTTGGTTAACTTGGTTCTGTCTTTAATGGCTTTTACGGGCTATTATTACAAATTTAAGGATTGAACTATTAATTCTTCTTCGGAGATTATTCAACATTCACTTTAGTGACTAATGACTGAGATAATCTACTATCCCCAGCTGAGGGTTGATTTTAAAAGTATTAAGTATTGAATTATATAAATGGCAGCGAGTTATGCTTATTTATTATACCTTAAACTTATAAATTTAATGTGTTCCATTATATTCTTTTATTCGGATCATAGACAAGTAGATTATCCAATAATTCTACTAGCTATGGATTAATAAATTTTAATTTATCCAATATGATAAGTTTTTCATACTATTATTGATCTTAATGAAACCACTATTTTAAGCTGTTTTTATTTAGAAAATAATTTAGTTGCTTTCTTTCAGTTGCATCTAAAGATTTTTATATTAGGATTTCTAAGAGAATTAGGCCAAACTTTAAATAAATATCTTTATTACTGAGAAAATATCAGCAGCATGGCTAAATTAACATTGATTAATTTCTGGTGCTGCATAAGCTGCAGTTCCTTATGTTACAGGGGTTTACATTCTGGTGCTTTAGTTTGTCTTACATAACCCAAAGTCACAAATCTTGCTGCTAAAGAATATAAATTACTTTGTAAATCAATCTATTTTTTTTCCAATCAATATTAACTAGAATATTGTCAGGTTTTAAATCTCTATGAATTATATTATTTTTTATTAAAGCTATATACCCATTTGAGATTTACAAAATAAAGTCCCATATTGGCATTTGATCGAATGAGCTATATGGGATTGTATTTTTATCTTAATCTGAAAGACTCATATCACATAATTCTTAAAATACATAAATACAATCATCGTTAAATATGATTTAATAAACTCTTATTAAATTTTTATGAACTATTAATTATATTTATTAATGGATATCAATTTGCTTTTTATATTCTACTTTATCTTTAACCTATATAATTTTAACACAACATTTCTAATCCACATCTGAATTATAAGCCAAGTAAATTTCTGATTTGCCAGAAATACAGTGATCATAAACAGTATAAGGTCCTAAAGTACACTTGATTTACTTGTATGGGCAATATTTAGACTTCATTTTCTAATTATTAATTTTCTATCAAGTTAAATAAATTAATTAAATAAAAATCAGCATATCAAATAACCTATTAAATTCTTGGATAGCCAACTGGTTTAGTTTCTTATGATTCTTAGTGTTTGTTTTTAGGTTTAGGTAGTTTGTTAAAGAAATTTTTTTTAATTTTTAGATCAATCAATTCAAATTTTATTTAGATGATCTCATTTTTTTATTAATATTATTATCTTTCTGCTAATTTATTTAAAATACTTCAATTTATTTCTCAGAGTTACATTCCCTTTCTTCAAAATTACATATGTATATTATCTTACCTTTTAATGATAAACCTATAATATTTTATTTATAATTGTTTATCTGATTGTCTGAATTCTGCATTTCTTACAAATTTTATAACCAATTTCTCATAGTAAACAAATTTTTTGAATTCACTATAATCAAAAAGTTTGTCTAACAATTTCATCATAATTCTTTTTTTTTTTCAATTATTTTAGACATCTCCTATAAAATATGTCTTTATTAAAGGCAAGTTTATTTAGATTGCATCACTCTTTAAGATTTCTTATGATTTAAATAATAGAATCGGATAAGTTTCTAATCAATACTTGGAGCCAACTTATAAAAAAAGTTAATAATAATTAAATATATATAATAAAAATGCATAGAGTATTTCTTAATTTTGAAATCACACATAAAAAAAACAACATAATTCTCCTTCTACTCAAGTATTTTAACACATTTTACATCCTAATTTCTATATTAATTAATATTTGTTTACTCTTTTTTCAGAATAAATTATTTGTTTATTATTAAATAAAATAAATTATTACTCTCTGAACTGAATAGAAATTAGCGATTTTTATAATCATTTTTAGATAAATGCTTTAATATAATTATTGAATTAAATGCGACCACAATTACAATACTTTTAAGTAAAATATTCTTAATCTTAATAATGTATAATTATATTTTCTTTAATTAAATTTAATATTTTTTAGACTTAATTTATCATTTGAAATTATCAATGCCATTTTTATTTTCTAAAGTATTAAAAAATATTAAAATGATGGATCTCAGAATATTACTTCAAAAAGTGTAAAATTAACATTAGAGTTTTTAACTTTAAAGCAGAAAAACCGACATTAATAATTTAAAAAGAATGATGAGTGTGATTTAATTTCATTAATTCTTATAATTTTTTTTTAACAAAGCAAAATAAACATGAAGGAACAAGATTAAAGACAAACTAGATTTAAATCCAAGGCTGAATAATGCGGGATATGTTATAATGCGATTGAGAATTAAGTAAAAGATGTTTGAAGGTTTAGGGAGTTCTGGATAGCTGCAATCACTCATTTTGTTCAGATTGCATTAAAAAATGGTCAAATGTATGTAACCTTATTCATATTAGATTGAAAATAGATGTCCACTATGCAAATAGAAATTCACTTAAATTGAATCCAAGTGGAAGAGAGTATATTTTGAAATTAATTCAGGTTCATTACAAAAGTCATAAGATATCAAAGCGAAAATGTAAATAAAACAAGTATCAGCCATACTATTGTAGGATTTATGTTAAAGATAAAACTCAGTCACAAAAGGAAGATCAGTTAAATGTTTTACTTGAAATCCTCATAGAGTTCATTCTTGCTGATAGTAAAATTATATTTAAGGAATTAGTAAATGATTGAAGATGATTAAAACCTTTAAATTTTTGTATATTATATATATATATATATCTTTATTTAACATCATATTGGATAATCATCATCAGCTTCAGGATCTATAACTTTTGCACTTTCTCCTTTCATAATGTGACTGATGACACTCTAATTGTTGGTAATTTTTTCTTCATAAGATTTCTTAAAATCTGGATAATGATATAATAGAATCTCCTCATATATCATATCTATTAGAATATTATTTAAATCTACCTTTAAGTTATTCATTTGTAAATTCATACATTTCAAATTCAAATTCCATATTAGAAACGGGAACTCTAGTAGGCTATATTAAAATAGTTGAATAATATACTTCATCACTTGGATTGTGGAGCTCTTTTAAATAGGGGTGTTTAAGAGCTTCAGCTGCTGTGATTCTCTTCTTATAATCAATTTCTAAAAGTTTCTCTAATAAATCATATCCTTCAGGTGGTAATCCTTTTACTACTCTATCCCATGGAACTTTTTCTAAGGCTCCCAATTCTTAAACAAGTTCAACTAATTTTTGTGATACAAATGTATCTTGAACTTACATTATTTTAGTCTTAGAAGGTGTTCCAATGGTTTCAAATATCATTTTAATTTATTGTTTTGCTAGTAATATGAATCAAAAAAAGAGTTTACAATTCTATCCTCTCCATAAAGTTTTTCCTCTAACAATTTCTGCAAAGATACATCCAACACTCCAAATATCAACTGCTTATGTATAGGTTTTAAGACCCAGCAATAATTCTGGTGCTCTATAATACCTTGTTTCAACATAATCTGTCATAATATTAGGATTTTATTATTATGTTTTTGTAGTCTATAACAATGCTCTGGACAATCCAAAATCGCAAACTTTCAACATACAATCTTATTTATTTAACAATAAATTTGTTGGTTTCTAATTTTTATTTAGTCTAATTATTATACCAAATCTCTATGTAAAATATTTGCAGAATGCATGTATTTAAGTGCTCTAAGAATCTGGTATAAAAATAGTTTAAAATGATCTTAATTCAATTTAGCATGTTCTTTATCTATAACACGTTTCAAATCTGTGTCTAATAATTCGGTAACACAATATCTATTTAATTTAAGATCTATATTTTTACATATCATAAAAATTCTTCCTGGATTTCGGAAGCTATATTGTAATAAGATTAACTATCTAAAATGTTTGTTTTGATGCTTACATTTTCATGTTTTAAATTTCTTAAGATTTTTAACTCTCTTAGGGTTCTTTTAGCATAAAATCTATGCTCAAAAGTTCTCTCTATTTTTTTTATTGCTACCATTTTTTATTCTGGTATTGCTGCTTTTGTATCTTCACAACCAATTACAATACCGTATGCCCCACTTCCCACTGAAAAAATTAATTATTAATTTACATTATTATGTTGGCTTATATCTCTTATCAATAATAAATTCTGATTCATCAACTTTGAAAACATTGGCTGAGTACGCTTTTTATGCATATTGATCGTAATTATAATTTGAATCCATGAATTAATTTATTAATATAATAAAAATATATCTCAACCTCTTTGTTTATTGCCAATCTTTCTAATTTATTTATTGCATTTCTCGTTACTTTTTTTTAACTATCACCAGTTTCAAATATCATTTCAATGTTTTTTATACTGTTAAGTTCTAACTATTTATTTTTAAGTCTTCTATTTATTAAGTGATTAATATCTAAAAATTTCTAATTTTAATCTTGAATTATTTAATTTGATACATATTCTATTTTTGCAATAAATTGAACTTTTTTCAACTTACTTATTGTTTATTCAGATTATTAATGAACTAATTATTTTCAACTTTCAATAAAGAATCTTTACTGTCTTCTTATTACTCAAATTTAACTCATCCTACATTCTGATTAATCATTCTCATATTTGATATTATATGATTAATATATATAAGCAAAAATCTATTAATAGATGCTACTATGATTTTGTTTATTGTAATAATAATATTACGGTGTTGTTATGATTAATGAATTCATTTTATATTTTGATATATGCTTAATTTATTAAAGAATTATTTTTTTCTTATTTCACTTCGATATTGTATAGTTTCTACTTTATAAATTATGTATTTCAAATTTCAAAAATTAATTTAACTAAACAGATAATCTAATTATCTATTTTGGATAATTTTATATTATATTTCTAAGAATCTATATTCTCCTTATCTCTAATCAGTTTGATATTTTCTAGTATATTAATTAATGTATTTCTTTTTTATAATAATGTTATTTATTCATCTATAAAATAATCATAATGACAACATTTTGAATTTATTGTTTATTCTATTCTATTTATTTTACAATTGCTTATGATATAAATGATTACTTAAATATGTTAAGTTAGAATAAGGTTTAATCAATGTATAAGTCATTAAAATGAAAATTAATAAGAAAATTTATATTATAATTAAATGCAAAGCAATTGTATTTTGAAGCCACTCTAATTGTAACCTTAGGTAAGTATATATTGAATACTCTAGAAACCTCTGAAACCATTGGGTGGAATGCAATAAAATCTAAATGAGCATTTTAACAATATAAAGAACATAATCCCTTATCAATTTGTTGATAAAAACAGTCCTCATATAACTATTTGTAAGATAAATGTATAAATTTTAAGGTGGATTGACTCCAAAGATAACAGAGTAATCACTAAGACTTGTATGTGCAGAATATGGAAATGTTGTGAGAATTTCTTTACGTGCTTACTATAAAGATGCTTAGGCTTAGATAGTAGCTAATGTTACATACGAAAATGCAGAGTCAGCATAGCATGCTTATATGGAATTACATAAGAAGGTAGAAAATGGATTTCATTTTCAACTTTAGTAAATTTTTTTAATTTAGTGTAGTTATGGAGGACCATGTTATCAAAGCACATCTAAAATAGTGAAAATAAAGTTGCCAAATCCATAGATAAGAGGAATAATTGATAAATTGGCTCGATAGGTAGTGAAGGAAGGAATATAATGTGAGTAGATGATCAAATAGAGAGAGATAAATAATAATAAATATGCTTTTTTATTTTTGGTATGTGTTTTAAAGATAATTTTAGTCATCTGAAGAGAATGAGTATTACAAATGGAGGCTTTATTCTTTTTAGAATGGAGATGATGAAAAATAATGGAAGTAAGAGCCATATTATTTCAATTTAAATGAATGCATTTACATTCCACCTTCAATAGAATTTGAGGAGCCACCTTCATTTGCCAAGAAGGAATTGGAAAAAGCTTAAAGTATAATTTAATGTTATGATTATAGTTACTACCAAGAACAAGAAAATATAATATTAAGTTTTAGAGGATTAGGATAGATTAACATTTAGTTAGATGTTAAGGGATTTGAATGCATAAAAGTAATGAAATAAAGTTAGAATAGACATACTATAGGGAAGGCAATGGTTTTTTGTATTGACCATTAAGACTGTCTAGCAGATCTGATGTTGATTTTAGAGGAGTCACTCTTAAATGATTCGACATGGTCAATGAAAGTATTTTTAATTAATTATAACAGCTTGCTCGTTTGTATTTGATTTCAGATATCTTAAATAACTGTAATCAAAATTTTAAGAGCTACATCTAATGGTGTTTGCCAAAGATTTTTAGTAATTTAGATCAGTTATTGCCTTATAAAGAGAAAGTAATGGAGTATTATATTTATTATAGATTTTAAAATTGTTGTAATGTTGGAGAGAGTAGAATTTGTTTGACCAAAAGTACTTGAAGGGATTAGAGCTATCCTTATTGATGAAAGAACAGTCAATCCAAATTGAGAGCATCTCCTCATAGCTTTATAAAGTCGATGGTTATTTTATTGAAGGAAAAACTCGCTCATGTTGATGATGAGACACTTGATCGTATATGCCGAATTAAGGGACTGTGCTCTTAGGGTCCTCGTGATACATTAATCCAACGTTTAGTTTAGCATAAGTTCTATAACCGAGCCAATCCAGACGTTTCACTTGAACAAGTGTCCAAATTTGTTTAAGTTTATCGTTACATTGTTGATAAGGTATTTCTGATCTATATTATCATCTTATAAAAGGATCAATAAACTATAATTTCATCTTAGAAATAGTCATTTACAACATAAATTCAAATGATGCAAGAATTTCTTAAACTATTATAGAAGAGGTTAATAATTATATTACTTTTAGATATAAGAATATTATAAATAAAGAAGGAGAGGAAATAGATGTAGTTGATGAAAGAATTTATGAGTTCAATAAACATATTGAGATCTAAAGAGCTGAAAGAAATCTTTATTTAAATATAGATGGCAGAGATCTTACTGAAGAAGATGTTAGAACGATTGAAGATAAAAAGGTTCAAGTTGTCACCAATTATGAATTGACTTATCTACAACCTAAACCTCCTTTGCCTCCAGTTCCAACTGATCCCATTGAAGTAATATTATTTCTTATTTTTTAGATGGAAGTCCAATTATATAGAGACATTCTTTTTTAAAGCGGATTATATGATCCATTCAAAATAGAGGAATTTGCTAAATAGAAAAGAGCTTAATTGATTAAGGCTGATCAATTAAAGAAGGAGAGGGAGAAATAATTATTTTTAAAATAATAATAAGAATAGAGAGAAAGGGAAAGAGAAAAGGAGAGAGAGAGAGAAAGAGAAAGGGAGAGAGAAAAAGAAAGAGAAAGAGAAAAAGAGAAAGAAAAAGAGAGAGAACGAGAAAAAGAAAAGGAACGTGAAAGATAAAGACATTATAGTAATTATATTTATTTTTATAATTCCATAGATCGTATTAATAAAAGAAGTAGTGCAAGTTCGGGATCTGAAAAAAGGATTTAGAAGAAAAGGTTTGATGCAAAACATGATCAAAAATATGATTCCAAATATTATAAGAGAAGATCCAGATCAAGAAGCAATTCAAGAAAAAAGAAGAGTCAAAACAAAAAGAGATGAGTAAAAATAAATAAAGCATAAAAATATATATCAAATTTATTAATGAATTCTGAATTTGTTTTAGAATAGCTCACACTTGGTAAACGTATAGATGGTCGAGATCCTTTATAATAAAGGATGATTTAATGTCATTTTGGACCTTAGAGTACTGGGGCTGTTGAATTAAGTTTAGGTGAAACAAGAGTATTAATATCATAAAATTTAATTAAGGTATTTGCAACAACTAGTGCCTCAATAACAACACCTAATCCAATTAGACCATCAGAAGGATTTCTTAAATTCCATTTGGATTTATAAGTGTTAAGAGATACTGGTTATATGCACAATCCAATTAAATTAGGCATGGAAATTGAAAAATACATTGAAAAAGTAATAAAGGGATCCAAGTATAAAATTTATTAAATAAAGAGCACTTGATACTGAGTCTTTATGTATTTTGTCTGGCAAAAATGTTTGGTCTATAGATGTAAATATAGCCTTAATTAATAATGATGGGAATCTTTTAGATGCTATGTATTTATGTTGTATTTTCTCTTTACAACATTTTCGAAGACCTTAAGTAAGTGTCTCCCTTTAAGGAGTAAAAGTTGAAATTGAAAAGCGATTGGTGCCATTAAGTATTCATCATATTCCTTTGAGTCTCACTTATGCAATCTTTGAATTGAATGAATAAACCATTCTCTTATAGGATCCATGTGTATGATTTTGTATATATTTTTAGTTGGAAGAGGAAGCTGTTCAGAATGGAAGAATCACATATAGTGTCAATATATACAATGATATATGTCATGTTCACAAACCTGGAGGGTCACCAATTAATATTTCAATATTATAATAATTGACAACTGTAACCTTGATGAAATCAAAACCATATACAGAAGAAATTAGAAATCTCTTAATCAACAATAAAGGTTTTCCAATGGAAAAGACAGTCACATTGTTTAAATTTGAATTACCTAAATAGGTTAGTGATGCCATATAAGTTGAGTAATTAGAGTAATTGTATAATTAATGAATGATTAATAAATTGTTATTTTTTTATTATATAATTAATGAATTATTAAAATCGAATTCCAAAGGGAGATCTTAAAAAAGTAGTTGATTCTCAATTTCATTATGAAAGAAGAAAATATATTTTTTGGGCTTTCAATACTTCATATTTGGGCATAGCTTTTTTTTAAATTTATTCAGATGTAGTGATTGAAGGTGGAGAGAATCCAGCTTTATGTGTTGATACTGCACTTTTGAATCATGATTTATAATGTCCTATAGGTTTGTATAAGACTTTGGTAGCATTGATTGTTGCTCATTTGATTTAAATGCTTTCAGCTACAATTGGGTATTTTGGTATAGATTAAAAATCAAGAAAAATTAATAAATCATATTCAAGTATTATACTGATCATATGTATTAGTATTATTGATAGGTTCATACGTTTATGACTTAATAACATCATTTATATTATGGTTTTCATATAATACTTGGGATGACACTCCTTTTAGAAATACTAAAAATGAATTTCTAATGTTATCAATATTCTTCCCAGCATTAATGGCAGTGGTTGGATATTTTTGTTTAAGTTAATTCAAAAAGGCTACTTTTGAAAATTCATGTAAATATTGAATTATTATTTAGAAATGTAATAAGCAAAGGATGAATTATTAGAAAAATATCCATAAATAGCATCAGATGTAGTCAAATTGTTTTTATGATAAAAAAAAAGATAACAAACAAAAAATTCAATCAAAACTCTAATTTTCTAATATACTCAAAATTCTCTTTTAAAAATTACTATTAAAATTTTTCTGGCCATTTCAATTCTTTAGCCATTATTTAGAACACTTTCTCATAAACATTAAAGATGGCATTCTAATCTAAGAAACCTAATCTTGTTCTCCTAAATAAAATGTCTTCAGGCTTTCTAGCTTGCTCATATCTAATTTGGTACAATATTTCTCCAACAGTATGGGGAAATTGTGGATGTAAACTTTCCTTATTTTCTGGTTTTTCATGAACCAACTTTAATACATCATATGCTCTGTCTCCATAAGTTGTTAAGAAATAAGCTGCATAAGATTAAGGTAAGTCAAACATGTTCATTATAAGTTAGATTTCTTTTACATGATCAAATTGGGTCCAATCACCAACCAATTTGGGTAGTTTTTCAATCCTTTTATAATTGTTTCCAATTAATTCTTGAACCTTATCTACTGTTTATTCACCCATCAATCTAAAGATTGTCCATTTACCACCCATAACTGATACTAAACCACTTTTTGATACTTCTATTTCATGAGTTCGTGAAACTTCCTTTGTACTCATAGTATTGCTTTAATAAACTAAAGGTCTTACTCCACACCATTTTGATTTTACATCTTTAGCTACTTCACTAGCATCAATAGCAAATTCATCACAAAAGGATTTCAATAACCACATATATTCCTCATGACTTACAATAGGATCATTTATAGCATTATCTAATTTTCGTTCTGTAGTTCCCATAACTATATTTCCTAACCATGGTACCAAATATAAAACTCTATCATCAGTAGTTTTTGGTATCAAATATCCCCAATAACGAGATCCATATTTTTAGGGCATTGTTAAGTGACTACCTGCCACTGATACTATTCTTTTACTAACAGTTGGATCATCCATCAAACGTAAATTATCAGCCCAACCACCAGTTGCATTTACAACACATTTACCTTTGATTTGAAATTATTTCTACCCAATTTTGTCATATGCTTAAACTCCTGTGATCTTATTTTATTCATTTTTTACTAAACTTTTGACTTCTATATAATTTGCCATATTCTACCCTTATCAAATAACTTACAATTATACCTTTTAGACTTGAAGTAACAAGTAATTCTTAGACCATTCTAGCATCATTGAATTATCCATCATAATATATTACACCATAATTACATTTAGCAAATTTAAAATGTTATTAAATTTCTTCTTTGCCAACTATTCTTGGAGGTTTAAAAGTATGTCCTCCTGTTTAATAATATAAGTAAACACAATGATAAATCAAAGACCCAAAATAATAATATCCCAAATCAAATAAATTAGTACATGGTATTAAAGTAGGGAAATCTTATGTTAAATAAGAACACATAGATAAAAAATTAGATCTCTCTCTTAATGCTTCTGCCACTAATGACCATTTTTCCATTCTGTTTTTTTCTGACAGTTGGAATACTTATTACATATACCTAACACCTCCATGAACTAATTTTGTCGATTTGCTTGATGCACCGCTAGCATAATCCTAAGACTCCAAAACTATTGATTTTAATCCTCTATTAGCACAAGCAAGTGAAACACCTGCTCCAGTAGCACCTCCACCAACTATAATGACGTCGTATTCATTTTATAGTGCGTCAGCTAAATGTTCCTCTCTACTCTTCAATTTATAATGAATGTTTCTTGAATCTCCTGCACTTTATAATTAAACTTTTCGCTAAGTTAAAATCGATGCTATTGCAACAAAGGCAACTCTATTCATAAATAATATTTTAATAAATAGATTTTTAAACTTTAAAAATAGCTAAAAATAACTCTATTCATTCTAATTGCTTTTAATTTATTAATTTAATTTCTAACAATTTAACTATATATTTTATGTATTAGATCATCAATAATCCTAATTGCTTTATACTCTTTCAATCATCTTACAATAAATTTTAGATTCTTTTTTTAATTCTAAATTTATCTTCTTTTTATTTTAAATATGAATTAATTATATAAAGAATTGATTTTTTTAATTTTTAGGATTCATAATTTTTATTAAAACGAAAAAATAATTTATTAATTATCTTTTCATTAGTTGGTATTATTAACGTATTTAAATCAATATCTATTTCCAACTAAAGTGATCCATATCTTATTCTTAATAATATCCTAGTATAGCAAATAAGATCTTTAAACTTTTAGTTGATCCAAAAATAGGAATACCAATATGAGCCATTAAGTGCTTTATATTGATATAATAACTTTAAATGATCTAAATTAATAAGAATATTATTATTTTAGTATCTATAGAAGGGATACATGCTTTCAGGTTTAGTAGTTATTTAAATAATGAATTCTTTTCTGATATTTAAATGAGTTAATGATTTTTGGTAAAATATAAACTAGTTTGAATTAATTGAGTTTTAATTAATATTTAATGGAAAAAACAATTACCATTATATTCTTGGCATTACTAGCCATAGATTTTTTCAGACCTCAATAGAAGGAGGAATAATGGTAAGAGAGTTAAGAGTAAATTTTAAATCCTCCTTCAAGAAAACATGTTGATAATGGAAAAGTTGAAATTCTTATTTAATATTGCACAAGTTGATCTTATAAAGGGGCATTTTAATAGATCCAATAGGCAATATTTAATTAGTTTGATGAAAGAGTAGATGTGATGGGAATGCCTTATCCATTGGGAGAAGGCAGAGAGAAATTGTTGCAGCTTCTAACAATAATCTAATATGGATTTATTGCTGGTTTGATTTTCTTTGATAAATAAATAAGTGAAATGAGTAACTTTTGGAAAACTAATATAAGTCCAAGTAAATTAAAATATGGGTTTTTGGGTTATATTGCTTTTAATTTTATTATTACTTAACTTTCATCTTCAGGAGCATTTGAAATATTTGTAAATGATTAGTTAGTACATTCTAAGATCAACAGTGGTTCTATGCCTTCTATGGATACAATATTAAAAATTATTAGAGAAAGACTATAATGAAAAAATAGATAGTAAGATTAAATTATATATGAGAATGAGAAATTTTAAGTAAAGAGTTTAGACTTAAGATTTTGAAGAATTATAATTATATAATTGAATCTTAATTAATTAATTTATTTACTTGTTGAGTGATACTCATAACAATATTATAAATTATAAAAATTACATTCATTTCTTTGTCCAGGCATGATAGAATGCTGAACAGGATGATAAGGTAAAAAAAACACAATAAAAAATAGTTAGTAATTTGGCTATTGACTTTGATATGATATAATGATTTCTAACAGCCATTATTAATGTAAATAATAAATTAAGAAAGGCTGCTAGAATAACCATTAATTTGAAAGCATTTTATTCAATGTCAATAATACTAAACAAATTAAATTTGATGGGACCATTATTGACAAAGTTTTGTTTCAGGAAAGCTACACTAAATCCAATCAAGTTTGTAAACATTTGACCAACTACATATAGTTTAATCATTTTTACAATATATTCCATTCAAAGCCATAATTGCTATAAATAGGGTTATTTCTTACCATAACCTTCTTCAGCTAAGGAAACCAAAGTAATGCAATCTGGAAGTACATTTCCCATGGCAATCAAACTAAAGCCTAAATATGTTTTATTTAATTCTGTTATTATGCCCCAAAATTGAAGAAAATCAATTAATAAACCAGATAAAAAGAATATCCACACCAATGAACCTACAATACAGTATAGTTAAAGGTAGAAAAAATATTTTGGAGGTGTTTTTTATGATGGAATTGTAGTATTTAAGAAAATAGAAATTCCAAATCCAAACAATAATGCTAAAAAATAAACCCACCAATGAGGAAAGCTAAAAACAACAGAAACAAAAAAGATAGATCCTGGAATTGGAAAAACTATAGTAATAATTATCTAAAATTTACTTATTGCTTAATTTTTATCAAATTGATCTTCTTTAGGTCCAGGTAATGTATATTTGAATACTTACAGTAAAGGATAGATAATAATTGCTCTTATCTTCTCATATAATGATAATCTTTCCCATTTTTATTTTTATGTTTCAATATTAGCCATTGTTAATTAAACAGCAAATCTAAACTTTTTAGCTAACATTTTCACTCTTGCTTCTCCTGTTACATAATTTAATCTAATAAGTGGAGTAGCCCATTTTACTGGTTTAGCAGCTATTTCTTATTCAGATTTCTTATCCCAAAGATAAAGCAATTTCATATCATCAAATTTCTAAGCAATCTCTAAATCATATTTAGCTTCATGAACAGTTTGTAATCTCTCACCCAAACTATCTTTCCTACTTTTCAATATTTTGTCTCTTTCTTAATAATAGACTAGAGAAACTAGTATTAGGTATAAGACTGTTAATGAAATGCTTGAGAAATATGAGATTTAACCAATAACTCCAAATACCATAATTACAAAAATAGAGATTATTTGAAATCCGACATTTCTCCAAAAATGAACAGGATTCATTTTAATTTGAGATTTCGATGTTTTCGTTATTAAATACACACCTATACTGCATAAAAACTAAAAATAAATTGAAACTATCTATTTTTTACAAATCCTGCTCCCATTGTTGCCCCAATATTGTAATCAATTCCTCCTGGATATGATGAAGCTACTAATGCAGTTAAAACATCACCAGCTCCATTTCCAAATGCAAGAAGAGTTACACCTGCCATAATTTCTGAGACTTCAAATTTAACTTTGACTGCTTCTAAAGATGGAATTAGAAACTCTTTGATAATCTCACTTATTCCATTATAGACCAAATAACCAACAAATCCAGATACTATTAAAGTAGTCTAAAAGTTAATGTTATATTTACCATTATTGATCCATTTAGCCAACAATAACTTAAAATGCTATAATTGAAGTATAGAAAATCATGCTAGCAATACTGTTAGGCAATGTAACATTGTTAACTATGCTCTGTAGCTGAAAGGAAATCAGCTTTTTAACATGAAAGAACTTTCGGCTCATAAGGGGCTGCTGATAAATGTTCTAACATTAAAATTAATGGGCAATAATTGTACCTGTTGGAAACATGATTTACAAAATCAAATAGAACAAGATAAAAAATCTAAACCACGATGGCAAAGTTTGGAGTTCTTGAAATCATAGGAACATAAAATAGTTAAAATGTAGTCTTGGATTCGGGGATGGCAAGCTCGTTAAAGAGTTTGGAAGATTTAATTGCAGAAATATAATGACAGTGTCAATGAATAGTTAAGAACGTAGCCTCACTTTTAACAGTAGATATTCCGTCAGCGTGATTAATGTAGGATCTAGACAGCTACCTCCATTTGATTTTGGCATTGACGATATTAATGATTCTCTTGTTCATTAAAAAGTACTCAAAGCACCAATGAAATTAGAAAATGGATCCACTTATTTTGGAGAATGGATCAATGATTTAAGACATGGCAAAGGAATTCTGATTTGCGATGTAATTCCATTAAATTATAAAAAGGATGGTTCAAAATATGAAGGCTATTTTTATTAAGGAAATGCTCATGGAAGAGGAAGGTTAATACATTCAAATGGAGAAATATATGAGGGATAATGGGAAAATGATGAAGCACATGGTTAAGGAACATATATACATGAAGATGGAGCAACTTATATAGGATAGTGGGAACATGATTTATAACATGGAAAGGGAAGTGAAAAATGGCCAGATGGAAGGTTAGCTTCATTTTTAACTTTAGTTATTTTGAAGGAATCTATAAACAAGGTAAAAAAGAAGGATTAGGAAAATTTGTATGGGCAGATGGAGCAATCTATGATGGAGAATTTAGAAGTAATAATATAGATGGTTATGGTAAATACACTTGGCCAGATGGAAAATAATATATAGGCTATTGGTAAAATAACAAAAAGTATTTTAAATAATAAAGTATTAGAAATGGTAAAGGTAAGTACATATGGCCTGATGGTAAAGTTTATGAAGGAGATTTTGTGTTTGATCAAAAACATGGTTAGGGAACATTGAGATTCCCTGATGGTAGAGTATATGAAGGGGAATGGTAGTAAGATAAGCAACATGGGAGAGCTACATTAAAATTACCTAATGGGAAAACCTCTTTTGGGGAATGGAAAAATGGAATTCGTATCAATTGAAATACTATTAATCATTGATTAAAAATTATTATTCTAAATTGTATCGAAGAGTTCTTTTTAAAAGGATATATTTCTTTTTATTTTCATCTAACTTAATCACTTCTCTAAAGATAAGTTAAAACTTCTTAATTTGTTAAGCCAGATTCATCATTTTAAAAATATTTAATCCCTTCAAATATTTGAAGCAAATTTTTTGAATTTCTTATCTTTTTCTTATTATTCTACTTCTACACATTTCTGATATTGAATTTATTATTATTTTACTGAATGTATCCACCAATATATTAGTGTATATCCCTTCCAATTTTTTGAGATATCTAAATTAAATATCATTTGATATAATATTAATATTACAAGTTAAAATTATAATAAATTTATTTTAAACCTATTGTATCATATAATCTACAAAAGTATTTATATGCTTTTCTGTCAAATATATTAATGAAATCAAGGCTAATATTAATTAGTTAAGATTAAAATATAAATTAGTTAATAACAATTGTTGTTTTTTTATTCATAGATTATTCAAAAGTAGATATATTCTTATCTAGTAATAGATATTTATTTGCTGTTCATCTATTTTTAATTCAATAGAACATTAAAATTGATAAGTCATTTCAAAATTATGTAGTATGAATAAAGAATATTTATAAAATAAACAGTTATCAATAATGAAAACGGATTAATAAAAATATAATAATGAGAAGACTTAGTCTTTTAATATTGACAATCATTTATGTGAATGCAATTGATCCAAGTATGGTGTAATTAGGGACAACCAAGATTGATGAATTGAATTAAAGCAATTTGGGAAAAATGATCTTAGAATTGGCATAAACTCATTTAGAAATGAGAGGACCTTTAGGTAAAGTAAATTAAATGTAACAGGAATCTAGATGATTTAGTGACAGCTATTGGAGATTTGGAAAATGAATTAACTGCTGAATTACAATAATTAGATGATGATTACACAAGATCAACTAATTAACATGCTGCTACTCAAGAGAATTTTGATATTCAAATTGGATAAACAGAAATTAATATTTTTAATTAAAAAGACTTTATTGATGCAATTCTATTACCAAGCATTGATCAAACTAATTCAAAAATTGATAGATTAAATGGTTATATCAATGATAATAGAGATAATTTATCAAAAGAAACATTAAATAGATAAAATTAACATTAATAGTTTTTAGATAGAGGTAACATATTATCGTTATTGAAAAGTAAGTGAACATCAAAGTGCCATAAGTGCAGTTGATGAAGCAATTCAATTGATTAATGGTTTAATAAATGGAAATATTTCATTTGCTGAAAAGGGAACAATAAATCAAGCAATAGAAAGAATCAATACTAAAACACAAAAGACAAATACAGTTCATCCAATTGTAGAAGCTCTTATGTCATTAACTTAAAATTTCTCAGATTAAGAATAAGCAAAGAAAATTAGAGACTTATTATAAGATACAAGAAATTAATTAGTAGCAAGTTTAAATTAAGAAACCACAGATGAAAATTAGATTGAGTAGACCTGGGGTGAAAGATAAAAAACTTTAAATACAGAATATTAAGAATTTAAAAGATCTGTATTGGAAGCAACTTATGTTTTAGCTACATATTAGAGTAAAAGATTAATTTATTTAGGCAAATTAAAATCAACAAGAGAAGCTTTAGCTGAGAATGAAAATGATCTCTAAAGTTATAAAGATTCTTTATGTAAATAATATTTAGATTATTTTATTTAGAATAAGATAAAGATGCTTAAGCTTAGGAAACATAAATTTATAATGAATTAAAGAGTCAATACTAAATATAATTATAAACAACTAGAAATGCAAAAGAATTTGTAAATTCTGCTGAGTTCAGTAATGTAATAAGACAAAAATTAAACTAAGGTGGATTGATCTGATAATTCTAATATCATTATTTAATATTAAGCACAGTTTTATATTATTTAGTTTAGAATTGATTCTAATATCTCTAAATATTTGATCTTAATTATTATTTTTTATTTTATTACTTTCCTCTTTATTTCTGGAAGTATCCATTAATAGAATTATTTGAACTTGCATTTCTAGTTATTAATTTTGAACCAAAACTTCTTTTAAATATTATCAATTAACCATTTTAATTAATTATTCAACCTATTAATATAATCCTACCGATTTTCCATATTATTTGATTCAACAACGATTAATAATTTTTGCTTTATATATAGTTAAAATGATTATTTCAAATTCTCAAGTATTTTGAAATTCAATATCCAACATATAAAGGTAATATTTACAATTTAAAAAGTATTTCTTTGATTTTGAATTAATAAATTATTTTTATTTGATTATTTACATGATCTATTTAAAGTAAATATTATTTAACAAATTTAAAATTTATTAATTTAAAACTTTTTTGATATGAATTTGATAAATAATTGATACCTCAAAATGTTAAATTATATAAAAGACAAACTACCTTTAGCTAATAGTTGTGATATTACAAAAATATGAAGATAATAATGAGTAATTTCTTAATCCTCAATTTCTCAAGAAGATAATCAAACTAAGGCAAATAAGCAGAGTATAAAAAGAAAATGACATATAAAAATGCTGTTGGATTATATACAAAGGCTTTATTTGATTACTAATAATTCATATGTTTTAAAGTTAAGAATTACTGAATATACAAATACATTAAGAAATTTGATGCTAAATAAAAGTTATTAGTGACTACTTTTTTGGATTATTATTATTATATTTTCTTATTAAATTTGGATAATAATATTTTAAATAATTAAGAAAAATAAATGTAGATATAGTAATTTCAATCAAATTTTAACTAATAATAATTATTGTTTGAGTTCTGATATAAGAACATCTATTTCATATTCATGTTGATTAATTTCAAAAATTGCCATAGATATTGATATTTGGAATTTTTACAATTACTTAAAATTGGAATTTAATACTTAGATTTATGTTCTAATTCTTTTTTCTTATTAAATACTTTCTAGTTTTTATTTTTATTTTTTGCGTTCTTGTAATTTTTCATATTTGATTTCTTCATATATTGTTTAATGATATTTTCCATAAAATAGATCAATCTTATTTTTATCAACTCTTTCTTTCTTTGACAGTTTGGCAATATTTCTAATAATATGAACTAATTTCTTTCTCATAATTCTATCAATGGATTCTTATTTACTTTTCAAGATGAAAGACTTAATCATTTCTTCATCATCACAAACTTTAACAAAATTACTTATGAGTTTTTATCCAAATTTTTTTGATTTTTATTTACTCCATGCACTATTAACAACTCTATTATTTATCAAGCAATGAATAATTCGATAATCTGGATCATCTACAGAAATATTTTTTAATTTTTAAGATTTTTACACATAGTACCTAACTTTAGAAATGGCCTAATAAAATATTGATGGACAATTACATTCACAAACCTTTCTCTAATAATTTGAAATCTAGCTTATTTTTAACCTACAATCTATAACATTAAATCTTGTTAAACACTTTAGTAAGGACGATTATCAAATTTTTATTTTAAATTGTCCATTAATTAAACAATTGTATTTTTTCGGTTTAATTATTAACTCTCATTAATTTCATGTCCTCTTCTAATTTTATTTTGTTATTCTATTAAAATTAATCAAAATTATTACATCTCTTCAATTTAGCTTATTGAAATAATATTATTTTTCTTCTCTTGTACATTTATTGTAATTCAAAAAATTAAGGTGATTCAGTTTATAGATATTATGAAAAGAAATGAGCAGAACACATCAAAACAACACTCTCTTGTAATGCTACAGCACTCCAACACCTTGGAGTATATTCAATAGATTCAATCTCACCGAAACATGTTCCTTCCATTACTCTTATGATTGATTCTCCATGAGCATCACATAATCTCACATCTCCTTTAATAAGAAAATAGAAATCATTTGCATTCTATCCTATATGATATATAGTTTCAAATTATTAATAACAGGCTAAAGAACAATTAGGTAGAATGGCTGCAGAGAAATTAATGTCATTTGACATAAATGGTATGGTTCTAAATATTTCTTTATGGACAGAGGCCATCATATACAAAATTAATGGATGTGGTAATTCAAAAAGAATCCTTTTAGCATCATCAGCCCAGAAAGGATTATATTGAATATTATATTTTGTAAATCTAAATAAATCTTCTTGCATCCATTCAGGCATATTTACACTTATGTCTTCTAAATTAAAAAGCTAATCATCAAATTCTTAATTGGGATTGGATTATATCAAAATAAATGTTATATTTCCAATTGTAAATGAATAATACCCTACTCCTATTAACATCCAAATGATTACAAGGAAGTATTCATCAGAATTATGAGCTTCTATATCTCCATAACCAATTACTGTTATAGTTTAATATGCCCAATAGAATGCTTAAATTAATTGTGTGAATTCATTTTATTCATTAAATTTATAGTATTATAACCAATTTGTACCTTCATTAAATCTACAAATCCATAACCACAAACAAGCAAATAAATGATTGAGCACTATCATTTCCATAAAGATTTTTATTAACTTCTTTAATCTCAAATCAAAATTATATTCACTTCTTACTACTAATTCATCTT
The DNA here is from genome assembly GCA_000733385.1 of Paramecium biaurelia. Classification (NCBI taxonomy): domain Eukaryota; phylum Ciliophora; class Oligohymenophorea; order Peniculida; family Parameciidae; genus Paramecium; species Paramecium biaurelia. The sequence continues at coordinate 41,750 of JPFL01000216.1, read as the reverse complement.
TAATTGCCTTCTATTATTTTAATAAATCTAGAGATTAATTGTATGCGACTCTTCTTTCAAATAGGAAAAATCGAAATAATCTTATAAGTTTTAATAATTTGAGTCCAGTTAAATTAAAATCAGGAAGTACTGAAATTAAATCAAAAATAAACCAACTACCTAAATAATGATAAGCAATATCCTTAAAGTTATAAATCAAATCTAGTTATTTATTTACATGACAAATAAAAAAATTTATGATTAGATCTAACCAAAATATTATTTAAATTATCAAAGTTAGTTGACCGCCTACTCCCTCTATTATACTTTATAAAATGTACTTCAAAATCAAATGCTACTTGTAAAGGAAATAAAATTGCTGCAAAATCAGTACATAAATTTATAATTAATCCCCATAATATATAAGGGATATCATCTGGAAATAGAGGTAACCAATTTCTTCTTTTATAAGCATAACGTAAATTTTGGCTCCTTAACTGTTCAGCATAATTTCTTAGTTCTTCTATAAAGTGTTAAGCATTTATAATCTTTCTTATTAACTTTAAAAATGTTAGTTTTTTATCTGTTCTTTAAGAATTAGTGGGAGAAATAGTTGCTGTTGTGGATAATTGTATGCTTAGATATAATACTGATTATCTTACAAATTTTTTACTGTCTTAGCCCTATATTTTCTAATGTTATTATTTATTGGTTGTAGAAACCCAATATGGGTTTGAGTCAAACCAACTTAAGATCCCATTTCAGTAAATTGCCTTTAACTACTCCAGGTATGCAATGTCTCAGTATCCTCCTTATGTTTAAAGGGATGAATTTTCATTAATTTATGTTTTTAGAAAAATACTTCTTAATATTATTAACTGTATACTTAAATACTTAACTTTTTAGATTGCTTTATAATATTTTGAGGTGAAATAGAAGAGTCCATAATCATAGAAATATATTAACATAATAGATAAAATCAAATTAATTTAGTTGGGTAATATATAAAATATTCATTCAGATAAAGGTGTATATTAACTTGGTTTTATTTTAGATTTTCTTATAATACTTTGAATATGTTCAGATCTAATTGTTCTTCTTGGTTTTTGAAGTTTCTATAGGATTTTATCTAAATTGTAATGAGTAAAGTAGTAAGTTGTTATAAAATATCTATCTAATTCAAAATCTATTCTCAATCCTTAATTAGGAGATTCACTGGGTCTTAATGAAATAACTTCATCCAATTAGTTAACCATATTACTACCAGTGACTTCAGATTTAGATAGACTTTTTGCTGGCATTTCAAGATCCATGTTTGAATATGAACTTGAATTATTTTTTCTTAATTTTTAGACACTACTTTAAACTTATTATTATTATTATTATTATTATTATTATTATTATTATGGAATTTGATCTTATGAAATACAAGTAATATTTGTAAATCGATTATTTGATATTTAAGTTAATCTTTAAAGAGTCTTATGTCTATTATCTGCTTTCCTTCTAAATGAGTTTTAAGCTCTAAGGACTTTAGGTTCTGGTTCAGGAGTAGGATGAAATTTAACCTTCTTTTATTCCATACTTTGCAAATGAGAGTATTTTGATGATTTAGGAGTTTTACTTTTATTAAATTCAGAACCTGAGTTATCACTCTCAGAAGAATCACTACTGAATTATTCAAATCCTGTAAATCCTCTTAGCATAGATTTATTAGACTTTTAACTTTTTAAAGTTTTGATTAATCTGCCATTTTGATCATCTTCCATATTGAAACCTAGCATATCTAAATATTGATCAGTTAAATCATCAATTGCAATGATATTATCATTTACAATAATAGCTAAAGCATGTTCTCTTATAATATTTCTTTAAAACAATCTCTTACTCTAAAGTCTATCATGGGAAGCACGTAACATATCTTCTGACATCATAAACTTCTTTCGGATTCTATCTTAATTAAAATGTACAAAAACTAAAGGACAACTAATTGAATTGAGAAGTATACTTCTTAAATTGATGGGTCCATTTACAAATGCAGCAAACCTCACCATAATTCTATTTCTCTTCTGTGAATAACATTTAATCTCTAAGCATGCAATAATTCTCTTCTTCCAATGCATCTTCTCTAACAATCCTAAGAAAATCCTCATAACTATTTTAAAAATGAAATTAACTTAATAAAAGCAATCTAACAGAATTTGGTTGATCTAATCGAGTAATCATAACGCGCCTAAGTAATGAATTCTTTTTCACCTACAAATTTGCCTTCCTCAATTGTAGCAACAATAGTTTCTCTTAATTTTTAATCACCTTAAAATAGTTAATTAATATTACAAATCAAACTCAATTATCCAGTTTAGATAAAGATTAATTTATTAGCTTAATCATTTTATGCTGCAATAATTTCTTCTGGTGCCACTTTAAGCTCATGTACATACGAACATAATTTTTAAACACTTTTTAAAGATAATGTCTATTTGATTAGTCTGGATTTCTTCAACATTTCACAATACATATCTATTGCAACCTTTTCTTTTAATTTCTTGTCTAGATTGATCATCATTTTTTCACCTAATTCATTATAGTCTTGTTCCATCCTTAAAAAATATTCGAAATATTTCCGAACTTACAACATTAATTATTTATTTATGTTTTTCTTTTTAAGGAAGTTATTTATATGCATCATTTATTATTTGAATTACTGTTCTTTTTCAGTTAATTGTCTTAAAATGTTTCCAATACTAGATATTGTATATCCAAATAGACCACATATTACCATTGCCATTAAAATTACATAAAGTCTCTCTAAATCTGTTTAAGGTACTATATCACCATAACCAATTGTTAAAGTTGTAATTGTACTGAAATAGAAAGCATGTATATATTTAGTTAGCCAACTTGCATCAGTGATATTCTTAGCTATCAACCATGAGTTTTTCCCATTTTCCAATTAGTTTTCTCCTATTAGATTCCATAAACATGCACAAAAATGAGACACGAATAATACCAAAAACATTGACTTGAATAGTTCCAATAGTGTTTATACATTAATTGATGGATTTGTGACTTCTTCAATTGCTTCAATCATTGATTTTACTTTTGTCACTCTTAATAACAAAATGTATTCTGTGTAAGGAACTGAATAAGAAGATAAAATAAATGGAATTACAATCATCAAATCCCACCATAATTAAAGACTTGCATAATGTTTTAGTATTTCCTATTTATCTCTATGAATTTAACCTTGACTATAAAAAGCAGTAAAGAATGTCAATATTATATCTATTACAAATGTCCAAGAAGGCAAGGTTTCTAAAAATATACTACTCAAAAAGTCTTCTCTATCAAAACCAAATCCCAACTTCATTGGAATGTAGAATATGTTTATAATAATTTAGGTTAATACAAAAATATCCCAAATTATTTTAACATTTGAATCAGGATCCAATACAGGTAACTAATTCAAAACCCATTTTAAATTCTTCATTACTTATTCAACTTTATTCAATTTATGTAATAAATTATCTGCATCACTTGCTTAATCTTGAATCAAATCAACTATCTCATTTGTTAATGATTTAAATTTAACTTCTGTAGAATGAGTTTTCATTTACTTTACAAATTTAGTAATATAAAACATTATTCTTAATCCTCCATGGACCCATAAATTAGTTTTTTCTTTGATTTCTATCGGAAGCATGCTCTTACTATCTTCCTCTAAATCAACATCAGGATCTGGACTCAAACAATCTCCTTTAAAAGTATTTTAGACTGGTTATTGTATTTCAATTTTTCTATTTGAACATACATTTGGCTCGAATGATGCATCTTCACTATTGTTATCACAATGGGGCATGGTGAACCCTTAACGATACTTCAAAATTCCTTTGATTGTTTGACTCTTAATTACAAAATACCTTACCTTCTTTATTTTTAAGTTCTCGAATCAGAGTCTTAGAGTAATGACATTATTTTATTTTTACTTTAATTATAAAGTTTTTCATTCAAATATGAAAAATAATATTTGTTTGTAATATTAATATTATGAATATATTAGACACGATTAACTAAGGGCTTTTCCTTATTTATTATAATTACAGGATTTATCAATTTAAGATATATTTATATAAAATATAAGAAAATTAAATAACAGTATAAATATAATTTATATTTAGATCTGAGTTCAATGTTTAAAAGAGATGATTTTGAAATAGAATGTATAAAAATTTTGTTTAAGGGATACTATGGAAATAAAGTTTTATATTAAATAATTAAAATTTATCGATAATTTTATAAATCTTAAATAGTTTTACTATGTCCCATAGAGATGGATAAGCTACTTAATATTTATACATTAAGGTTTTATTTTTTCAAATTTAATCAAAAATTAAGGTGACAAAATATAAAAGAAATAGGATAATTTTGAATTAGTTTAATTTAAATATTAAATAATCTAATAAGTATCACAATTTGTCACAAATCTAATAACTATTTTAGAAATAAAATACTCTTCAAATTGAATCAAATAACATTTTATAATTTATGTTAATGAACTGATTCAAAGATATTATCAACTTCACATAGAAATCAATAATAAATCTCAAAATGTAAAACATATAGATATTGCTCAATTCAATTTATAAATAATTTCATATATGCATTAAAGCAAGATGCAATCTCATAAATGAATTCACTCACCATTATGAATATGTATTATATGTTTACAAAAATTGAAATCCTCATCATTTTTATTGTAAAACTGTTATTATTGTAATAAGAGAATAATAAATTGACTCTATGATACTATAGACTTAGAGATTGGAAAAGTAAATAGTTGTCTAATGAAGAATGATTTTGTTTTATTTATTTAATTATTCAAATTCAATATTTAATTAAATGGATAATTATTTCACAATCATTAGTTTACTTGGACTTAGAAATTAGAATCTACCTCCATTTAGGTGATTATTTATTTTAAATGTGATAGAGAAGCTCGTTTGAAGAGATATAGATCAATAAAGAAAATGGTTGAATTGATTGAGACAGCTGGTTGGACTTAGCCAAAAATACCATTCAATGCCTTTTGTTTGAGTTCTCAAGATCGTAAGAATATATAATTGAATATCTATTTTAGCTGAATGGGAAGATGATATGACTTATCCAATTATAGAATATAATAAATTTGGGTATTAGGCTGTAGCTTTTGGAATCAATTTAGTAAATAATATTTTTATGATTTTTCATAGTTCCTTTATGCATATAACTATAATGTAATAACACAAAACATTAGATTCAGAACTTTTAGATATTTATTTCCTGTTGTTTAATGTGTTATTTTTGGTAAAATATATTTCGAATACAAATCTGAATTAACAAAAGTTAATTTATTTGATGAATATGTTCAATTAAGAGCATAAGAGTTAGTGAAAGAGAATGAGTTTCTTTTGGAACATGAAGGTGAACTTTAATTTATGATTTTAATAGATATAAAGAGATTTGTTTGGTGGTATGAGGATTACAAAGAGACATTATGCAGAGTTCATAGATAAGCTAATGATCATGCTGCCACTGATTTTAAAGACTCTGAATTGATATTGTAAGACTTTATTCGTAGATATACAAATCCTAATTCAGCAAGACCACTCAATATTTAAGAGAAAGGAGTTTTATTCTGAAATTATTATTCCAAAATAAATAAATATTTTACACATATATATCGTATATGTTGGCAATTTAAATTTTCATTTTAATAGTCTCAACACTCTTTGGATTATCCTTTTAATCGTAAATATGCCCAAACATAATATATGATTGTGTTAAATTGTTTATTTTTAGCACCCTTTTGATAGAACACTAATGGATACTCATAGGTTTATTTCTATTTATTTGGTTAAGAGAATTAATAAAAAAGTTAGATCCTGAAAAAAAATTAGAACTACCTAAAATGTAATAGCAATTATAATATAACACCATACAGAGTTCAAAAGCAAAGTTATCATCTTTATCTGTAGAAGTTATAGAATCTGCAGTATAGGCAGTCTAAATATACGATCATGTCACAGGGGAAAGTTAGTATGCTATCTTATAGAAGGCTGATAAGAGTTAATTGGCATAGTTAGGAATTACTTTAAAGAATACAGTATTATTAGAGAAAGGAAGGGTGATGGATTCAAATTAAACATCTAAATTAATATCTTAAATAGATAATCAGAAAAAAGGGAATGATTCACAATAAATCTCAATTAAATATGAAGATAATAGTGAGTATTTAAGAAATTAAAACAGAATTTAGAAATCAATTCCATTTAAAATAGGTGACTTTGATCAATAGATGGGTGAAATTATTCAAGTGGAAATCTTATCTAATGAATAATTGGATAATTAATAAAGTGGATTCTAAGCATAAGATTAAAATCATGTTTAGTCATAAATCATTTTTGATTATATTCTCTTAGTAATTTTATATGGTATAAATAAAGTATAATATATTAGCTGGTGGAATATCTTAAGTGAAAAACATTTATCTATAAATATTTGATTCATTATTGTTTGGAGTAGTAATACATAGTGGAGTTTAAAGATAGCAACTTTTTACTTTAACACATCTATTTATTAATGTAAGTATCATTTTAGGATGCTGCATGATATATACTTTAGGGATTTACTTAAAGTTTTAAATCTTCATTATTGGAGGGTTAGTTTTATCATTTTAGAATGTTAATGCCAATTTGTAAATGATTATAATTCCATTGACTACTTTGCTGAAAATATTTATAATCTGATATAAATAATTCACCAAAATATTAAATAATGTTGACATGACTGGGATTAATTCTTTTAATATTGTTTTAGAATGTAGACATTATTAAATTTAATCTTGAATTAAATATATATATATAGAAAATGTAATCATATTCAATCTAGACCATCTGAAGTACTACTGTTAAAAATATATTATCAAAATACCCATTCGCATTTTATTATTCTTTGTTAATTTTTTAGATGAGCTATTTAATCCTTTCTTCGTTTTCCTATTTATAATTCAATCTTACTTTTTAACTCCTTAATAAATCTTAACGATTTTTTTAAGTTTCTTATAATAAAAACATATTAACTGTATGCATTTCATCCTGTTGTATTTTCATTTATTCAATTTCTTACTCTAAGTATTAAATGGTTTATTGTAAATTTTAACTATTTTATGCATGCATTCGAATAGGAGATTAAATACTTTAATTAAGTAATTTAAGACTTGGATATTCAGCTGAATGAGTTGCTTTTTGATAAAAACATTATATTTTTACAACTACACTCAGAAATTTGACTCAGATTTAGTTCAACTTTTTCTTTGGATTATTATTTGCCAAAGTTAAATAAATTATTATACATTCCTTAAGTGTTTTCTTCAAGTTTTTCTACAATTTATTTTGTTTAAGTTGCCATTTATTGTATTTTCTGAATAATCAATTTAGTTTCATTATATTCAAAATCATCATCTATAACTAAAAACTCATGATTAATTTAAAAATAATTTCCACTTGATTTAGTTCTTCTATGTTTAGACATATAATAAAAAATTAAATAATTAAAATTTAATCACTTTTTTTTTCTAATACTTTTATGATTCTAGAGATTATGATAAATATACATTAATATACTTTGTTTTATATGTTGTACAGATAAAATACTCTCATAATCCTTTTATTTTATCTTCAATGAATTGCTTTTCAGCTTCACTTACTTCAATTGCAAAATCTTTAACTGCCAAAGATGAACACTTTCTTGATTTGATTTTCTTTGTTTTTGTCAAAAACTTTGAAATTCCAATCCATTCTCCTAATAAAGCACCTTTCTCAACTCTCCAAACTGGAATTTAGAATTGCTTAGCTAAAGCAACAACCAATTTTTTGTATGTCTCTTCTGAACAATCATCAGCCAATACAACAAACTTAGCCTATTACATATATATATAAATATATCAACTTATTTGCTTTCAATTGCTTTGCAGACTTCATGTACACCCTTTGATAATTATCCTCTATGTAAAGAAGTTTAGATAACTCTTTTTAAAGTAGTGAGTTCCTCTGATAATTATTCAACCTCTGCCATAATGTAAAATATTTTAAATCTTTATTTTAAATTAAAAAACAAAAAGAAATATAAGTAATATATTCCTACATATAAAAGCACAAAAATTATAAAAAAAGCTTTCATTGTTTTAAAAATCTCATTGTAAAATTATTTAACAATTCTCCTATTTCAATTAAATAGAAGTTGAATCATTTTTTACCAATAAAAACTTCAAATCATCAGAATGTTTAATTTTTACAGTCTTAACTATTTTTGGTTCTTCTACATAATTCACTTTCAATCTAATTTTAAGAAGTTTCCTCTATTCTTCTTTCTTTTATTATATTTTCATCATCAATTCTTTCTTTACCTACTCCTACTTCAACTTCTAAATCTCTTTCCTTTATTATTCCATTTAAGTTTCAATTTTATTTAATTACCTTTGAAAATGAGAATAGAAATGTTCATAATCTGCTCTTACCCCATCAAAAACTGAAGCTCTATTTCTATCTACTAACATCAATTTAACTTTCTTTTTATTTTTTTTGGTTTTATCTTAAATGAAGAGAGTCCTATTAAAAGTGGAATAAACTAATTGTTTATTGGATTAATAAACACCAATTTTAGAATAGTTGTCGAGATTCCAATCTGAAAGTATTGTTGGATGTTTTGGCCAGAGTACTTATTTATCCTTGATAGATTAATATTAATCATCCATAAATTCAATCACAGTTTAAGAGATTATAGGTGGATTGAATTAATAGGAACATTCTGGATCTTGACAAGAATCAAAAATCTTAGATCTATGATCTTTATTTTCTTAAGGTTCTTCTTCTTTGAGTGCTACTCTTAAATCTTTGAGTGTATTGAATATGTCTGAGCAATTGTTAAATGTACTTGTAAATTCTTGTTCATCTTATTTAATTAGTTTTAATTTTAATAGTTCACGCTACTTAATTTAAGAAATAAGATGAAGAGCAATAAGATTCTCATTGTAGATGATTTGTCTGCCAACTTAAAATTCAGGAAGTTAGATATTGAGTCGTTTTAACCTTTTTTATTTGTAGGCTCTACTAGGACGGAAGGCCATATTCATTCGGTAACTAGTGATGAATATAAAAATGATTTTTTTACTCATTCTCTTATGCCCTCATGAACACTCTTAACAAAGGTCTCTGAAGAAGTTCAATCTTAGCATTATAATATTCTGGAGGGTAATTAATGGAATTCAGCAATTCATATTGACGAACATAGTTCCGAGTGTTAGATAGGTTATTCCTAATGTCTAGTTATTAGATAGATAGTGGATCCACTCCAATTGCTTAATCTTCATCGTCACAAGAATATTCGTTTTCATCTGGATATACAATATTAGTATGAATATAAGTAGGAGGAATTTTATGAGTTAGTTGAGGTAAAGCTTCTACAATTACAAATTTCGGTATTTCTATCTGTTTACATTGTCCATCCTAACAAAAATTCTAGTATTTCTTACCTTATGACTTTCTATCTCCCAAATTTCACATTTTTAAAGTGGTATATTTGGATCGACCTGCCTCATTAAAATAAAGATTTAATATATGGAAATATTTTAACCAAAACTTTAAAAAATCAATTCATTAGTCAACAGATGTTCACAACTCCACTCAAAAACAGAATATATTAAAAGGATTTCACAACTTCATTTGATAAATTTTTTTATTTATTTTATTAATAATCCTATCATCATTATTTTATTCAAAACTATCATCATCATCTATAAACATATAATCATTCTCTATCCTTAAATCCATCAATCTAAATCAAACCTTATTCTCTATACATTCCTAATTTCCACTTTCTGTCCTCACAATTTCTCAAATTCATATCTAAGAATTTTTCATCATTTCTACTCTCAAATACCTTATCAAAAATAGCGAACCAAAGAAATATCATAAATATTATCTTTATAACAATATCCTCACTTAAACAACCATACAAAAATAAAAATCAACCTATTTAATACAATAATATTTCTTTTTATATAATTTCTCATATTTTTATATTTTGATAATTAACAAATATAATCATAACTTCATTCCAATCTTTTTCTATTTTCCCTAATCTTTAAAATTATCATAACAAACAATTCAAATACTTATAATTACTCATATTATCTAACATTTTGTAATCAATATTTTAATCAATATAAATTCCTGATCTTATTTATCTACAATCAATTTAATTTTATTAGTATATATTGGTATCATAATATTTTTAGATTACTACTTTTATTCTACATATACTAACCATAAAAATAACTAATTATAAATGTTAAATAATATCTATGTGAAAATAAATAGAATATCATTATGATTTTATCCTGGTTTGAATTTGTGATTTAGGATTTTATTTGATAAATTAATGTCTCAATAGAAAAAAAGAGAGTAGTTAGAAAAAATATCAAATTCTTTGAAAGAAGAACAAGATCGAAATAGAAGAGAAGATATAGAAAAGGAATTTTTGAAATGCTAAAAAAGAGGTTAAATGCACACCAATTCAATGATGAATTGGATAAACAAACATCAAAATAAAACAGATCCGAAAGCAAAGGAAATGTATCGTTATCTTCCTGAAGAAAGAGTATATAAATATAAATGAACCATCAGCGTAAACACATTGAACTTACCCTACTGTTTGAGAAGTTTGACAACGATGGTTCCAAAGCACTAGATTTTATTGAAGTATTCAGAATGTTCACTAAGTATTTGTAAATTATCATTATAGATATGGGATATTTATTACTAAAAAGGAATTGCTTCATTTTTTTAAGGTAGTTGATCAAAATAAGGATTTCTCTTTAAACCTTTAAGAATTCAAAGCATGTTATTTAGATTCTGCTGCAAGAGATATATTTGCCAAGATTATGAAACAATTAATAGAGAGAACCTAATTGAGTGAAGAGGAAATCAATGCAGCCTTAAATTAAATGAATGAATTAAACAATTAGAATAGCAACAATTAAAATCAGAATCCTATTCCTGCTCTTCCTAAGTCTTTTTAAGGAGTTATTAGCTTGTTGACTTATTTGAATACCAGAGATGAGATTAAAGATAAGTTGACTTCAAAATCAGTAAATATACATGAATAAATCAATAATCTAAAATAATTAATTGAATTGAGTAATAAAATTGATGTTGTTTAGAAGGTGGAGATTGAGAAAAAGATAAAGATAAAGAAATCTTCTGAGGATAGATTAAATAAATTTAAGAATTAATTAAAATAAATTAAAGATAGAGCCATTCAAACTGGATAGATGATGGCTGAAGAAGAATTGAGATAGAAGAATTCTGCATTTTTGATAACTGTTTTACCTCAACGTAAATACAAATACAACTATAAAAGTGAAAATAAATTCAAAAAAATTATTCCTAATAAATAAGAATAGTTACACTTACCTAAGTATTCAGATTAGAAAGTAAATTAATTTTATGAATATATGAATATTAATATTCCAGATTAATTGAAGAATATTAATCATAGGATATGGACAAAACTATTTGAGAATAATTAATAATTGGATATAATACTTTAAAAGAATAGAAAAAATCAATTAGAATCATAAAGAACTGATAGATTAAAATAGAAGATTAAATAAACCTTAGACAATCTACAAGCCAATTTTGAAACTGATTTTGAAAGTGAACTCAATAGATAGAATAATTTAGAATCTCCATTAGAAAAACAATCTACTTAATTTCCTAATTTCTTTACTTCAAGAAATATGATGTCACAAACATCAGATGATTTTAGAAATATTAAAACATAGAGAATACCTCCTGGATCCTCAAAGTTATCTTCTCATTGATAAAATAATGAATACAATCTTTAAAATCATTTTATATAAAAATTTCTATTTCTATAAAGAAAACTTCAGTATACTCTTAGTATTGTTAGATAAAAATTTGAATTACCTTTAGAATATTTGAAATTGCCAAAATGTGAATTCAAAAGAAACTCGTATTACTGCAGGTAATAATAATGTATATTGATATATATATCTTATCTGATCAGAGTCCTGCCATCCTGCTTTATTCTCCTACTTTTTTCATGTAATGCTCTTTATATTTGTGTTTTCCTATCAACTTAAAAAAAGAAGTGTATACTATTGAAACTGCCCATGTGCATGGTACGAGGGTCATCTGGATGACTATAACCAGCCATACATCTTTGTCTATTGTAATGAAAATCATGAGGAGCCCAACCAAATTCTGCAAATTAATTACCGAATAATTCTTCTTAGACTGTTGAGGCTATGGCATCTTTCATTCTTAATCTCACAAATTCCTCATTCTTGACAGGGAAGAGGTTTCTATTTCTTAATAAAAATCTCTTACGTCCAATAATAGGGTATCATATATGAATATGTGAAATGTGCAATGTATACACCACATATTAAATAAACCCACATAGCAAAAGCACCCTATAATATTAGTGATCAATTATACATCTGAATTTAATGTATGCTCTTGCCAATCTCTATATGCTTCATAAGTTGCCCAATGAAGAAATCCATGTGATGTGTCAACCTTAACATCTCATATCAATCATTACTTTTGGATAGATACCAATCATATTGGCTAAAGCAGGCCAATCATAAAAGACATCAAATAAAACTTGTTGTCTTCCATAGTAAAATTTGTTTCCGTATACTCTTCTTGCCATTCTTAAGGCATCCCATCTTTCTTCTCCAACTACTCTTGCAGCCATTTTTGTAAACCACCAGATGCCATTCTTATAATAACTTGTTTTAGCACTGAATATACTTAAACTCATTTAAAAGATTTAATTTCAGCTCTAATTGTGTATTATAAAATGATCATTATTAAGAGTGGAGCAAAAATAAGATATTTTTCAATAAAACATTTCTTTATTAAAAAGATACTGATTTCACAAAATCTTATCAAATATCCACTATACTATGTGATTATGTATTTTAAAATCAAGTAATAAGTATGTCTACCATTATAAACAGTTAGATTCACAAAATATTGTGTAATTAATAAAATCAAATTACAACTAAAATTGTATTTAAAGAGTGAACAATTTTAAAAATTTTTTGTTCTTACTCATTGTCTTTTCTTTTCAATCATTTTTTCATGTAATTGATTGAATTCTTATTTAACATCATTAAATTGACAAATCTATAATGAATCACAGAAGTAACATTTTTGAATAGATTCTAACCTAAAATTAGTATCATTATGTTTAAAATCGTTTGAATAGCTTAAGTGTCAAGTCATTTAGTTGATCACAGATTTGTAGACAATATCAATATAACACCAGGTGTTTTTATTATAATATAAATATATAAAAGATTTTAAAATTGTTAGATGACTTCTCAATTAAGGACTCTGCCTAACTACTTTCAAAGAATTTTATAAAAAAATGATTGGTAATGCATATATATGATGAAATATTATTATTTCAAAGGACAGTTGTCATACGACTTGAATCTCCTATTCTCTTCAAATAATGCTCCTTGTATTTGTGCTTTCCTTAAAATAGTATTAAAATATGATACTATTGAATGATGCCATGTGCATAGTTCTAGGATCATCAGGATGACCATATCCTGACATACATCTTTATCTATTATAATGGAAATCATGAGGAGCCCAAGCAAACTCTGCATAGTTGTTAGCAAATAGTTCCTCCATAACAGTTGATGCAATGGCATCTTTCATTCTTAATCTCACAAATTCTTCGTTCTTAGCTGGGAACATATTTCTAGAATTATGATAAATTAGCATTACGTCCAATAATATGGAATCATGTAGGAATAGAAACAGTGAGCAATGTATATACCGCATAACATATAGATCCAAATAGCGAAAGATCCCTAAGAGTTAGTATAAAAATATACATCTGAATTCAAGGTGTGTTCTTGCCAATCTCTGTATGCTTCATAAGTGGCCCAATGTAGAAATCCATGTGAAGTATCAACCTTTATAATCAATGTTATCATTATACTTTAGGATAGATACCAATTAGGTTAGCCATTGCTGGCCAATCGTAAAAGATATCAAACAATATTTATTATCTTCCATAATAGAACTTATTTCCATAAACTCTCCTTGCCAATCTCATGGCATCCCATCGTTCTTCACCTATTATACGTGCAGGAATCTTAGTAAACCACCAAAGTCCATTTTTATAATAACTTGTCTTAACACTAAATATACTAAGACTCATTAAATTAGATATTTTATTAATTAATTCAACCCCCTCATAATATACAATTTTTTAAATCTATCTATATAAATTCTATAAATAGTTTTTATTAAATAACTCCACTTCATAAAGATATACTAAATTCTATAATTATATTATAAATAATCTCAAATATCAAGCTCTTATTCATTTTCAAGAACTGCAAAATATTTGTCAACTTCAGACTATGGAATTGTCAATGCATCCTTGAATTACCAAGTTGGGACATGATTTTTGTCTACTAATACCTACTTTACACCTTCAAAGAAATCAGTTCCTTACATAATTCTAATATTCTATAAATATAATAAACCTTCTGACAATTCTATAATCCATTTTCAAATTCTCTCTAAGATCAAGTTTTTAACCTCTTTTAATCTAATCAAATATAATCCTTAAAGAAAGTGGACATTGTTCTTTTAAAATCTTTAAATTATCTTATCCAAACTTTTAATTTTAATGATTTTATAGATTATTAAATATCTATTCTAAACTCTCTCCTGTATATCCTGGTTCAATGTTTTATAATTGTTATTTAATAGTAAATTCAGGTATCTAAAAGGATATACAAATATGTAAATACTTAATTTGGTTAGAATTATTTGACAATATTCTTGACTTCATTGAGATTTTAAGTTTAGACAGTTCCAATCTTGGAAATCAAATTTTACAATTCAGATGATTAGACATAAAAATCAGCCAAACCTGCATGAACTAAGTCTGCTCCTTTTAATCTGAATCCACTTAAGCCTAAATAATAACCTAATCTATGTGGTAATCTGGAGAGAAAGTATCCTCCTCCTACATCAGTGAATAATCCTAATTTTGCTTCTGGCATTGCGAATACACTTTTTTCAGTTGCTATTCTCACAGGTGCATGTATTGACATTCCTACTCCTCCTCCCATTACTATTCCATCCATTAATGCTATTAATACTGGTTTGAGTGTTGCCAATCTATAATCTAATTTATATTCATCAAAAAAGAATTATTTTAATGCACTTGGTGGATTTTATTCAGAAGGTTGAGTCTTTGCAAAATATAATGTTTTGATGTCACCACCAGCACAAAATGCTTTACCTCCTTCTCCGCTTAAAATTATACAAGATGCTTAATTTGGTTAATCTAAGATTTAATTAAGTTCAGCAATCATTGGTAAATTAAGAGCATTCAATTAAGTTGGTCTATTTAACCTTATATTGAGTGCTGATCCCACTCTATTGGTTAATACTTAAGAAGGGGATGAAGAAAACATAGCACTTATTAGACGTAATCTCATTATATTAATTTATGAAATACGATATAATATATGATTTTTCACTTAGTCAATAAAGAGTATATATGAAAATAATGTTAATTTGAACTTCTAGAATATAATTAAATTAAATCCTATAGTGAATGAACTCACCAAAAAAGAATGCTTTTCCAACTCTCAATAACTTGAAAATTATACAGTCCTCTTATGGTCAAAGAATCAGTAAATGTGTAAATATTTTAATTATTAATTGTTAGACTCATCTTGTTATCAAAAAGGACACAAAAAAGATAATTGATACTAGATTATTATCTCAAACATCAATTGAATAAGCTAAGCAACGATTTATAGCAAATCAAGAGAGGTAGAGATAAATGCAGAAAAGCCTACCTCCAATTATGAGAAGGAAGGAATTCCATTAAAGAAGTGTTTCAGTTTCAGCCTAAAAAACGCCATATTCAAAATACTTTTATTTTATAGGAGAAGGCAATAATCATCAACTAATCAAGAAATTATTAGATGATAGATAGAATTGGGTTTAGGTTAAGGATCCAAAATCTAAGAAAATTAATTTTAAATGGTAAGAGACTGAGAAAGGATATGAATATTAGACTATTAATTAAAAAGAACAACCAATTTAGATGCTAAATCATTTTGAGTTTCATTCAGAAATATCTGATAAGTTTAAGTTAGCTATAAATTTCAAAGCATATTGTGATGTATCTAAAATATATAATAAAGAAAAATAGAATAAATATATATGATTACATTCCAACTACTTTTGCCATCGAATGTACTAATGAAAACCTTAAATCTGAATTATTTTAATTTATTTCCTTTTATCGATAGAATTGTCCTTAACACAAATTACCTGAATTAGATAAAACAATTAAATAATAATTCTTTTCATATACAACATTATATGATACCAAAGTAAATCATTATCCAACTTTATTTGGCAATGAAAATTTATGGATTTTCAAACCTTCTAATATGAATTAAGGAAGAGGTATACATGTTGTAAGAAGTTTATAAGACGTTTTGGATATTTAAAATAAATATTAAGGGGGATATAAAGAAAAATTGTTAGAGGTGAAAAGAAATGAATAGAATGAAATAATTAATAAGGTTGTTTATTTAAATACATTGGTAACAGAATAATTTGTAATCTAAAAATATATAGAGAAACCATTTTTAATAGATGGTAGAAAATTTGATATTAGAGCTTATGTTTTATTGACAACAAATTTATAAATATATTTTTACAGAGAAGGTTAATTAAGATTGGCTACAGAAAAGTTTGATGCAAAAGTATAATCTAATTATGTTCATCTTACAAATAATGCTATTTAATATACTCATCCTGAATATGGAAAATCTGAAGAAGGGAATCAATACAATTTTGAATAAGCACAAAATTTATTTAAGAAAGATTTTCGTAAAGAAGTAAAAAATAAATTTAATTTTAGATTTTAGGAAAAATTAAAACTGTATCTTATACATCATTTTAAACTGTTAAACATAAAATTAATAAGTCAAAACGAAAAAATTGTTTTGAAATATTTGGTATGGATTTTATTATAGATGAACAATATACTCCCTGGTTGATTGAAGTTAATACCAATCCAAGTTTAGAGGTAACAAGCAAATTATTGGATCAACTATTTCCAAGAATGGTGAATGATGCATTTCGAATCACTATTGATATAGTTTTTCCTTAAAATGAACCAATTTGCAATTATCCTTTAATGAACTATAAAGATGATGATAATCTATGGGAAAGTATGGGATATTTACAATCATGAATAACATTATTTATTATTCAAATATTGATCAAATTATAAATCTATTAAAAATAGGTTTTTCATCTAATTAAATATCACTTATAATTTTGAAGAAAATCTCTTAATTCTTCACAATCACAAAGATTTCTAATAATTAAAGTTGCCCATTCCCTTTATTGATGTATATTATGGACATTAGTAAAATGAATGATTGGCTTTAATGAATTTTCTAAATAATATATATGTAAAATAATGATACAATTATTTTTAAGTTCTTCCCAGACAGTTTTATTAATATGAACCATATTGGCAATAAATCTTAGGAAAATCGATATGAGTTCATCATCCTACTATTAATTAAGTAAATATAGAGCTTCTTTAAATTCCTTTGGGTAAAACAAGGCTTAGATTTCTGAATTGTATCCACCCATAAAAGTAATTAGGGAGTAGAATTTAAACTTCTGTAATAGAGGGAGTTCAGAATTCATCAAGAATTACAGATCCAAGATACTGAGTTAAATGCCTATTCTATTGAAATAGTATATTGAAGTATTACTTTTTTTGATTTGAATATAATTCTTTAATATCATAACTTTTAGGAATATATTTATGTATAAGAGATGGATATACTTTGTCATCAATAGTTTTTTGTAGTAATTGAAAGATGAAATCTAAGAGTTCGATATTATTATCATAAAGTTATTTTAAATAGGATTGTTGATAAGTTTCTTAGAAAATGTTAACAAAAGAATAAGTTACCCATTCTAAACATTCTTAAGTTTGAGTTGTGAGTGATTTTCTAATGATATCAATAGTGATATCTTTAAAAAAGGATTGAAATAAGAATTATTCTTTATCAATTTTATTTTTGAGCATGTTGTGTACGAAAATTAAGTAAGCTTTATGGATTTTAAGGTCTTGAGAATTTAATAGGGTTAATTGATATGATTAAATTTGGAAATGGAGGAGGATGAATTAAGCATTGACTTGATTTGCAGTGATGAAATTAGTGAGCCATTATTAAAAGTAGAGGAAATTGATTTAATCGAATTGAATGTTGAGTAACCAATTAGGATTGGATTGAATGATTTGATACATGTAATTTTATTTGGAGGGATATTGCATAAGTTGTCTAAGTTGATGGAAATTATAATCAAATATATGTTTGTCAATTTCTTCCATTAATAATAAATATATATTAAACACATGAGTAAATATTTAGATAAATATGTTGAGTATGAGACAATAGGAAGAGGCAGCTATGGTAAAATAATAAATATATTTAGGATCTGCACATTTGGTACGTTCAAAAGCAGACTAGTAAGTATAAGTGGCTAAGAAAATTCAATTATTCAATCTAAAATCAAAAGAACAAGAAGATTCAAAACGAGAAGTTCATGAGTTCATTTAATTATTAGGTGATGCTTTTGTAGAAATTGAAACATCCTCACATTGTACAATATATTGAGAGCTTCAATGAAAATGATACACTTATTATAATCATGGAATATTGTGAAGGTAATATTTTTAATTAATCCATTAGAGGGAGATCTATCATTTCATATAAATAGAATGAGTCAAAGGAAAGAACACTTTCCAGAACAAATAATATTGAATTGGTTTCTTTAATGTGCTTTAGCTTTGAAATATATACATGAATAGAAAATCTTACATCGAGACATTAAAAGCTAGAATATTTTCTTATCTTCTAATGGCTTTGTAAAAATTGGTGATTTTGGTATCTCCAGAGTATTAGAACATACATAAGATCAAGCCAATACTGTTGTGGGTACTCCTTATTACATGAGGTATTCATTAGTTTTATTTTTAGTCCTGAAGTTTGTGAAAATAAACCTTACACTTATAAGAGTGATGTTTGGTCTCTTGGATGTGTTCTCTATGAATTATGCAATTTGTCTCATGCCTTCAAATCCAATAATCTATTAGGTTTAGTTAATAGGATTGTGAAAGAATAAGCATCTGCTATTCCATCACATTATTCTAAAGAATTAGCAGATCTAATTAACAAACTATTAATCAAAAGTGCTGATTAAAGACCACACACTTCAGACATTTTTAACTTCCCTCTTATTAGAAATACTATGCAATAATTTGTTGCAATGTAAGGCAAAGTTCAATATCAAGCACCTATCAAACGTACCAATACACATAACTAAATTGGAAAAATGATCAAATAAGAAGAAACTATTTAATAAACTACTACAAATCCTTATGACAATACTATTGATACTGTCTAATCAATAGACTTTAGTTAATTAACTCCATAATAAAGATTGCAAATGAAAAAAGAAGAAAAAATACAAAAAGAATAAAGAGAATTAGCTTAAGCAAGCAAATAAAGTTTTGCATAATAATAAGCAAGTCAATAAAGAAAAATTTAAGATCTCTAAGGTGGTTAATCTCTAGATTATAATTAAAAGAGGAAATAATAATAATAATATCATGAAGAATTACAAAGACAATAATAATTTAAATTATAAGATTCTTAATCAAATACCAAAAAGCTTCAATAGTAAGTTCAACCAACCAATAAATCAAATATGTATAATTATGATGAAACCTTAGTTAGTCAATATGAGAAAACTTCATAAAAGGTATTATTTAGATATATTCTTTTAGTTGTAAAATGAATCTAAAAAATACAATGAATCAATTTAGAATGAATCAAAAAATTAAAATGAAACCTTTAAAAAAGAGTTAGAGTAATTTGATAAAACAGTTGATTCTGAAATGTGTCAATCTACTTTTGATAATACTACTAAGTAATAAGAATAGACAGTCACTAAATCTTAATTAGATAGATTTACTACTAATTATTAAAATTAAGAACTTTCAGTCACCTAATAATATTAAGATGAAGAATTTGAGGAATATAATAGTGATGAAGATAATGAAGTTATAAATCATAGACTCACTGTTAAATAAGGGGACAGTGAGATTGAAGAAGTTCTCAAATTATATTAAATTTAAATGGATTAAACTGTTAAAAAATAAACTAGTAGTAACAAACTTGAAGGTATGTAATTTAAAATAATCTTTAGATATTTAAGAAATCAGTTAAGAAAGTTGGAACTCATCTTCAGCTTCTCCATAAAAAGTTCCTATTAATAATGATGATAGAGTCTAAATCTTAAGAAAAAAAGCAATAACTACAATGGGCTCAGATCTTTTTAATAAAGCTTATCAATTTATGAGTCATCATTAATCTAAAGGAACTGGAAGTGCAGATGTAAATATTTAATGTAATTTAGATTCGAAAAGACTTAGAAGAAATAGTAGGTAAAAGTAGAATGGGAGATTGCATGTTAATAGATGAAATAATATATTATGAGAATTATTCTAAATGACAATAATTAAATATTAACATTATTAATCAATTCTACTTTAATTATTAATATGTTTTTTTGAATTAATAATTATTTCAAACAAAGATTATTGATTTTAAAGATATGATTATCTATACAATGTTTTTGTATATATGTTTTAGAAAGAATGTCATGATTTAAGTGATACTATTATATCATAATCAGCTTAGGTCGTATGGTGTAGTGGTTAGCACCTTGGACTTTGAATCCAGTGACCCAGGTTCGAGTCCTGGTATGACCTAAACTTTTTTAATTTATATTTTTATAACTTGAATTTTATTCTGTAAAGAAAATTTAAGTATTGATAAAATATCAATAATACATTTTATTGAAATCAAATCTCTGGAGCCACTTATCCTAACTTCTTGATAGGTTTAATAAGAACTGATTATTTTTTTTTTAATTTAAGACTATTTTTTAAAGTATTTAAACGACTATTAAGACGTTTCGAAGGATCCCTCTTAATTTTTTCAGTATTTTTTGAATTTCTCTTTTTACTCATATATTTTGAAATAAAGAGAAATGGATAAAGCATGTATTTTTATAATTTATTAATGAATTATGATTACCATGCAAATGTATTTTTTTATGCTAATTTGATTATCTCATTATAATTATAACTCTTAAAGAAATAATCATAAGATGTCATCATTTCAAATTCAGATAAGTTTTATTAATGAAATGACCAATAGATTGGTTCTATTTAATGATAAGCTTTTTAAATAGTTTAATCATTTTCATTCATTTCTAATTCTCTTTATAATTGATGGTATAAATTAATAATATTCTCCATCATATTTTCATTAAAATCAGAAACATTTAGTTAATTTTTTATTTCATGATTTTTATTACTACTACTATTACTATCATCACTATCGTTACTTTCCTCATTTTCTTTAATAATATCCACTTTAGGTATTAGAAAATTCTTTGGACTTCTACCAATATTCGAAGGGATATTTAAATTTATAATAGATTATTTTCTATTTTACATTGCCTGATGCAGACTTTATTTAGTATCCTACAATTTAGAATTAGAAGACTACTGATTTGGAGGATCATTGATAAGTCTTTTTGATTTTAGAATAGCAGCTTGAAATCCACCATCATATTGAATTTTATTACAAGGACTAGGATCTCCAGATGAACTAATTGAAT
Source organism: Paramecium biaurelia (assembly GCA_000733385.1). Taxonomy (NCBI): domain Eukaryota; phylum Ciliophora; class Oligohymenophorea; order Peniculida; family Parameciidae; genus Paramecium; species Paramecium biaurelia. Next base: position 19,863 of record JPFL01000216.1, on the reverse strand, counting down.
CTTATTCATAAATTAATTAAACTTTTTATTATTCTTAGATTAATTAATGATTTTCAGATTAAAATACTTAAGCGAATTATTATATTAAATCTTTTTCTAATCTTGATCTACTTATTATTTAATCACTATTAAATCTTATGGTGACATCTCTTTAATAATATTTCCTATCTTGAATTTATGGTAATAAATATTTCTTTAATATTGCCTCTCTATCTGGAATATATTATATTTATGGACATTTTGTCATAGAATGTTTGAAGCATAAACAAGCTGGACAAAATACACCATTTTCTAATTATGGAGGATTAAGACTTAAGGTCATAAGTTCTCTCATCTCACAAAATTTTTAAAAGTCTTCAGGATAATTTTTAATGATTGTCATAAAATCTAATTTAGATAATATCAACAAACTAACATAACCATTTGATTTAAAGTAATCTTTTTATAGACTCTAAATTATAAATTCTTGAACACAGAAAAACTAACCTTATTTTATAGGAGCATTCATCTTTGATCTTTATTTTCTATCAAGATGTTGATAAAGTAGTACTCCTTATTCTACAAAACACAAATGTTGATAATCATCAAAGTCAATAGAAAATGTGTTTTAAGGAGGAATGATTTTCCTTTTAATTGACTTAGATAAAGCATCTTTAAAATCATCACTAAAATGTTAAAGAAAAGCTGACTTTTTAATAAAGATCTTATGTGCTTCTTTATCCAATTCTTCTTTCAATTCATCAGATAATTATTCAAGTAAAGTTTACTCAATTTCCAAATCTACTTCATCATCTTCTTTCCATCTAAAAGTTAAGTATTCCTTTACTCTATTATGAATATTATTTCATTTTCTTACTTGTGTTTCAAATTGAATGGAATTTTTCTTTGATCCATGTACTTGTTTATAACTCTCATCTTTCTATTTCTCTCTACTTGATTTTAAGTGATATCATTAATAATACCTCCTATAAAGTTAACACTATATGAGAACCATAAACCTATTAATTATATCATTCTAATACATGCTCCCAAAATAAAAATGATAGTTATTATCTTCTCTATTGAATTCTTTGGTACATTATCACCATAACCTATAGTAAGCATAGTTACAACAGCAAAATACAATGCTTCCAAATATTGTAATTCCCAAGATTTAAGATCTAATCCATTGAATTTAATCCAGGAATCTTCAAGACTTATTTAACTAAACCAAAACCAGATACAACTAAATAAATGTAGTATAAATAAAAGTGTAAGTATAAACTTAACCAATCCTATAATTCCTCTTAAGGGTCTTGTTAAATACGATATTTAATCACTTTTTGCAAATGTTTCATAAATATACTTATATTATGCCAAAGTCAATAATAAAAATAAATTTAAATTGTTATCTATTTCTGGTATTATTATAAAGATTATTAATAAAAAAGATGTTGAAAAATCTGTAAAGAATTCCTTTTTAAATTGATATACTAATAATTCCCATCTATTTTATATAGCTGCACCATTTCTGTAAGAGAGTGTATTAATTCTAATCAAAAAATCAATTTATAAAACCAATAAAATTATTGCAGTAAGAACAATAAAATCAGTAAATAAAATACAAGGTTAAAATGCTATTTCCAAAGGTATTAGAATGACTAATAGGATTCTAAAAAATGAAGCAAAGAAATCCCAGATCATTTTTAAACGAGATTCAGGTTGAATGATTGGAATTTTATTGACAATTAAAGTAATCAAGTTAAGAAATTATTTCTTAAATTTTCTTATTTATTCCTTGATTTCTTCTTAAGTACTTAAATCATTAATGACAGTTTCTTTTCTCAATAATGTTTTCATCTTACCAAGAGTAAAACCTTATCTTTTGCATTCACTTTAATGATTGAATAAATTTTGCCTAACATAGAATATAAAATACATATCAGCTGCTTTATCTTCAATAAGATTGAAATGAATCTCATTCATACTCAATAGTTTTTTCCTACTCTAAGAAATCTTTTCTATAAATCTCCTAATATAAAAACTACACATTAAACTCGTTCCAGCATTAGGTATACTACCTCTTTTTTCATGTTAGTTGAGATATTTACGACCAAATATATCAGAACTCTGTGCTTAAGTCAGAAGAAAGTTTTCATCAAAAGGAGTTTCTGATATTTTATGAAGACATTCTGCTTCAATTGTTTTCTGACTTAAAGTTCTACTAATTTGTGGTATTGTTAGACCAGGCTCTTTTCTATATTCTCTAAGACAATGCTCAAGGTATTATTATTCAAAATCTTCATTTTGCATTGCTCTTAATTCAACATCTTAATCAAATTCGATGTTAAACATATTTTAAATATATATTCACCAATTTAAATAATAAATTAATGAATTTAGTCATTAGTGATGAAAAATCCTTATAGAAAAGATTATAGTTAAATAATGATCTTTTTGGAATAAAGGAATAAATATTATATATATATAAAGATATTATTTATCTCTAATAATTATTAAATAATTTTTTAGAAAAGTTATAATTCACTGTTTCATAATTATAAATATTTCCTTAATCTTTACAATTACTAATTAAATTTAAAATTCTTTTAAAAATTTAATTATCAAGAAGACTAAATTTAATAATATAATATGAAAGACTTTAGTTACATTTAATAATGTATTATATGAATAATATTACTTCTAAATAGAAATCTTAAATAATAATATCAAATTTTATATATTTTGATTTCTATTTTCTCTAATTATGGAATTTGACTTTTACTATGATTAAATTGTAATTAATTGTTATGAATTAAGATAATTAAAACATTTTAATTAAAAAAACTTTTATCACAGAAATATACTTATAAAAGATAAACATCTGCAAGTGTAAACAGACAATAATTAGATAAAGTAACTAAAATAAATATTGGTCTGGTTTGATCTTTTTAAATTAAAAATGTTGTCTTTAAATATACAGTTCTAATTATGTATGAATAATTGAGAAATAAATATATTAAAATATAATGAAACTCTCATTGTCAACTGAGTGGTTATTCTTTCATCTTTGGAAAAAGAACCCTGATACAAATTCTAGCTGTCCTGGTGTATTTGTAGCTGATACAATTATTTACAGATGGGCACAACCTTACTTCTGGTATTTTACAGCCAAAGATGGATAAATATTAAGAAAAACAAAAGAACGAATATTTGTAGAGCAGATTGAAGAAATCTTTCAAAAAAGTGGAGATATTTCAGCTTTATATTTATAAAGCTAACAAAATAAAATAATATTTGAATACTTTGAGAAAAGTGAATTTGTTTAATTTCTTCATTAAAGGGAAAAAGCTTTAAATGCCTTACTTCAAAAGTTTGTTGAACCAAAATCATCTAGAAACTCTATGATAAAGGTTTCATGGAGTCCTCAATTTTGTTTATTATCTAGGAAAACAAATATTAATGATCTTAAAAATAATAAAATCCCTTTAGAAAATAGATTAGTTACATTTGAAGGTCCTGAACATTTATCAAGTACTGATTCTATAGCATCACCAATATTATCATCTGATATAGAATAAATTTGTCTAAATATTGTTAAACATATTTAAGATGTATCTGGAGGCAATATTTAGATATCTAGAATGGTTTTATTTTTTAAAATAGATGAAAAAAATAGATTATGGTTACTTTTTAGTAGTGGAGTCAAAGTTAGATAAAAAGTATAGATATATGTTTTATATAATAGTTTATCAATGAAGATACAGTATCTGATTTTCCTAAATAAAAAGAGAGAATTTAATCTCCAATTATGATATTATAAACTTAATTGAAAATTGGATAAACTTCAAAATTTTCAGTTGATACTCAAGGATTTGTAAAACAAACTGGTAACAGTTGCAATAATTGTTCACTACAAGGAGAAATGTATGAACTAACAGTCTAATAATACATAGCATCTTATGATTAGGGAATATTTGATGAAGAAACACTTATAATAAGATAAAAAGTAGCAAAAAATCCTGTAAAGAAATCCGAAAATGAAGAAGATTATTATGTGGAAGGTTCATTAAATATACCAGGTCTTCTTCTAAAAATATGGGGTAAAATGGATATTGAAAAATATAAGAATTTAAGAAATAATATGAGTTTTATGAATTTAAAATTATAACTATGTTTAGATTGCTATCTAAAATTTACTAGAATGTATTTCAATTTTAAATAATTAGTCATGTTGAATCTAAAAGTGAAAGAGAAGCTAAATAAACTATTGTATCCATGCCTCCATTATGGTAGCCATCCAAAACGAAGATCTAAAATAATTAAGAAACTTTAACATTAGTTTCATCTACAAAATAAAATATAGTTTATCACACACCAGCAAAATAAGTTTAATTACCTTCACATTAATAACAAAAATAATAATCATAGTAATAATCATAATAATAATCATTATAATAATCATAACTGACTGTATAATAATAACCTCAAACATCAATTGTAATCCCAAAATTGAGTTTGCCCTCTAAAGATATAAGTGATAGAGTAATAGCAACAACACATCATACAGATAGATAAAGTAATTTCCCATCAAAAAGGGTTGCAAAAATATATAATAATTTATAAGGTATCAGCCTACCACATTCTTAGTCATCTTTAAATACAACTAGATCTACAATGTAATTATATATATAACATTTTAGTACTCATTCATAACGAATTGTTAGTATTTAATAATTAAAAGAAATTTTGCAAACAGAATAACTTTGATTATCATTATATTAAAGATATTTTAAGTGTAAAACTTAATGAATAAAATTAAATATCATATCTCTGAAAATAAAATGTTAAATGTCTTTTTGTCCCAAGGATTCTATTTTTAATCGAAATATTCTCCAGGTCCTGGAAGATGGTTCTTTTATTGTTCATATTAGAATCTTTTTTCCTTTGTAAATTAATTTTATTTATATTTACTTAACAATTAAATGCTGGATGATCTTTCTTCTTTTTTTGAAATAAATCAGAAGCATTATGGTTTAATTAAACATCCTCTTCTTCATCTTCTTCATCTATATCTTTTTTTTATTTTTCTTAAAATCTTGGTAAGGAAGATCCAAAACCTGGTTTATTAATGATAAGATCTTTATCTTCTTCTTTTTCTACCTTTGTAGCATTTTCTATTGTATAATTTTTCACATCATAAGCACCAGGAGCAGGCATATTATCTTTTCCACCCATAATACTTCGTTTTGTTTAAGATTTGAAAACACAAGCAGAACTCTTAGCAGGATCTTAAAAATTAGGTTCATAGGTTCCAGGTCCAGGTTATTCATTTTCTGGATCATCAAATCTTGGTTAATTAGATCCAAACTTTCCTACTGGTGCTCTTTCTAATTTCTTTATTAACTTATCTTCTAGCTTTTATAGAATATATATTTATTACTGTAATCTTAGGATTATAACTTTAAGGTCCTGGTTTTTTTTCCATAGCCCTACTTTCAAATCGTGTATTGGAAGATTAGAATGGAATATTTTTCATAGCCATATTATTTTTAATCAGATTTGTTTCTATTCTATAATCACCTGGTCCCATCTAAATCTATCTTTATTATTCATTAAATCTTTTCTGTTTTGAACCAAAACCACTTTAAGCTTTTGGCATTGACTAAGAATATGTAGAAGCAGTGGAAAATGTCGTTTAATTTCCTAAATAGTATCCTGGTCCTGGAGTAGCATTCTAAATCTAAATCTATATAAATACATCATAAAATTCAACATCTTCATCTTCAATATCTGCAAATACAGGATTTTACATTAGTTTTCTCTTTTAATTTTCAAACTAAACTCTCATAAATTCTCTTGTTTTCTGACCTTTTTATTAATCAAATATTCTTTGAGATTTTGAGAGAAAATTGCCTGAAGGATTTAATTTATACAAAGGAATGATGGAATTTTCATGATCATAAGCTCCAGGTCCAACAATTAGTTCCCTTGAAGGAGGAGCCAATTTTGGAACCCTAGATTTATGCCAAGAAGGTCCTTTATTCTTATTATTATCAAAAGTGTCTTTTAATTAATATTATCCTGGACCAACAGTATCTTATTTTAACCCTGTATATATTGGAACAGGACTTTTGTTTAGTTCTAGATCATGTGCTACATTATATAATAATAAAATATTACCTCCTTTATCTGTATAACCATACACTTAACTTGCAGTTGGAATAGATGGTATTGATTAATATTTATTTAGTTTCATTAGATTATCGATGTAATTTTAAGATGTGTATTATTGTTATAAAATTTTCTTTTATTATGCAGAATCATATGCTCCAGGACTAATATAAATGGATATAATACCCTGGAGTCTCCATTATTTTTTGTTCTTAAAATCTTTTTGTCTGTGACATAAAAACTGATTGCTGTTTCTATTATTCTACAATTTTCACTTCAGATTATGCAGATTACAAAACAACTCGTTAACTTTAAATTATATATAATTGTTACCCTTCTGTTACAAATTCAACATTATAACTGCCAGGACCAGGTGAGTTGCTTTTTTTTAATGGCTTACCTCTTGAAACTTGTGTATTAAAAGGAGCCGCGTAAGGTCGAGCTTCATATTTTCTATGTTCAATGTAACTTCCAGGACCTACGTTTGCTGGTAAAGCTCCAGATGCATTATTGATATCTCTTTCAGCTTGATATACAAATGCCATTTATAATTTAATAATAATATTGTAAAAAAATTAAACTATTTCATAATTCTCCAATCTTTTGCCTTCTTTTCTTTTTGTAATTTTAGCTTCATAAATATATTATTAACTTTTTGAGTATATTTTAATCATAATTCTATTTGCTATCAATCTAAATATTATAAAGCTATTCAAAAATTAATACACTTTACAAAAACTTAAAATAAAGAATTATTTTAAACAGAACTTTTTACATTTTGATTTAATTTATACATTATCTAATGTAATTTATAATTTTTAAGTTAATATTAGAATCTTTATTACCTTTCTAATAATAGTATATAAGCTATTATATCTAGGAAGAGATAATTTAATATTTATTTGATTGTTTAATATTAAAATTAATCATAAAATCATAATATTAAGTAATTATCTTCTTCCAAATATACGGTTAAGGCAACAGATATTTAAGTATTTGTAAAGAATATAAAAAACATTCAATTGTAAAAAAAGACAACGAAAATTTTAATTATTAATAATGATGTTACTCCAAATCCTATTTTATTAGTAATAACTTTTTTATAATTAATATAACTTTACATTTCACACTCTTTGTAAAGTATGTTATCATAAGATGTATCATCTTCTATTTGTCTTAAATTTAAATGAAAAATAAAATAAAAAAGATTTATTAGGATATGTATAAACACATTTATATGGAAGGTAGGTGGTGTTGAAAGGAGATGTTTTATAAATGCTTAAGGACTGTTAAATTGATATATATAATTTATTGTCATAATTAAAATTAAAATAAAACATTAAAAGAAATGAAACTCAATTAGCTTTTAAGATGGACAACAAGTGATGGCAAACATCTTTTAATGAGAATATTTTATTACACTTACATACCAATTATTTTGATTTTAGGTATATATAAATATCATATAATTAATTAGGATATAAATCAATGAACATTTAAGCATTATTCCCTCAATTAGCATCTAAATAATGATAGGATATTTGATATTTATGATATATATGCAAATTTAATACATCTACATATATTATTATTCAAATTTATTTAAAATTTTGTACAATATTTATGATTATATAATTTAGAGAATATAATTAGTATAAATTCTTTTTGTTTAATATAATTTAAGCAATAATTATTTCAACAAATTTTAATCAAAATGGGTGAAGAATATGGTTTTGACAAAGATAGATTTATAAATTACAATCAAGATATCTTTGATTGTCCAATATGTTCATGTGTAGCTAGATAACCAAAAGATTGTAGTTCATGTGGTACAGTGTATTGTGGCCCATGTGTGGATTCATGGCTTAAAAAATAATCGTAATTTATTTTACTAATTAATTAGAGAGTGTATAAATAGATGTCCTAAAACCTCTTAGATATAAACTATTTAAAAATCACTTAAAAAAATATATGATGATCTAGAAATTAGATGTACTTTATTAAATAGAGTTATAGGTTCATTTTGTCCTAAGACATTTAAGATAGGAGAAATTGATAAGCATGAGTTTAATTGTCAATAACCTAAATGCACTAATTATGAGATATGTGGAAATACAATAGGAACAATAAATGAGTTAGAAAACAATAAAGTAAAATCTATAAATAATATTAAAGGTTTGTGATCAGACATGTTTACTATTGAGTAAGATTAAACAAATGAAACATAAACAAGAAATCTATTAATACTTAAAATAGTATTTAAATGAGAAGTAAACAATTAAAAGTAAAATAACAATTTATCTTAGGTGTTACTACTCCTACTATTGTTCAAGAGGTTGGAAATTCAAATCATCCTGTATTTAAATGGGATAAATAAAGAATGGGAACTGGTATAACAACATCTGATGGAGATGCAAGAATATTTTTAAAAGAATAAGCTTACATGTTTAGAACTGCAATTGCAACTTATGGCTTTGAAAAGGGTATTGGATATTGGGAAATCGAAGCAGATGAAAAAACAGAAAATGAATTGAAAATTGGAGTGTCTACATCTAGAGATTTTAATTATAACACTGCATTTTGTGACTTTGAATTTGGTTGGGCATATTATGGATTAGCATAGGTATTAACTTTAATTTATATAACAATAGTTACGTCATAATAGTAATGCTACTGGGCCATCTTTTGGAAAGAGATTTAAAAAAGAGGGAATATTAGGATGTTGTTTAAATATGAATACTGGAACTCTAAAATTTAGTTTAAATGGAGAACTTATGGGAACAGCCTACACTGATGAAAAGTTGAAATAAGGACCCATATATCCAGCTGTTTCATTACTTCATTGTGCAGGATGCAAAATAAATACAGGTAAACCTGTTCCAGCCATATTCTTGAATTGATTTATAAAGTTATGTAAAACTTCATTCTATAAATCTAATGTAATTACTACATTCAACAAAAGGACTTGTTTATTCCAAAAGAGTTTACTTTAAATTTTGAATTCATTTATATTATAAAAGAAAAATAATGAAAATTCGAAATAAAGTAAAACAATCTTAGAATTTGACTAATTGAATTACTGTAAATGATCATTCATTTACTTAACATTTCATCTGGTATATGTTATGTATTTCTACAGAATATATCATTATTCGAATTTGCTCGAAGCCTTCTTAATCCATCAAAATCAAGTAGTTTTGATAGTTTGAAGATTGCTTGTATTTCATCTCCAAGTTTTTTAATTAATTTTCTATTGACATCATGCTATGGGTTTTATTCTGAACTTGATTAAAGAATTGTATCATATGCCTAATATATAAAATTTATTATACTCTATATATTCTATTATAAATCCTCATATCTTTATCTAAGCTTACAGTTCGATGAAATTATTTATAAATAGGTTTACGTTTTAATTGATTTTTTTTTTTTTTTTTCATCACATATTGTTTCATTCCTAATTATTAATAAAAGTTTACATTGTATTTCTTGCTCTTTCTTCTAGAATAGTTCTATTGAATGGCATTTCTTTATCTTCTTCTAAAGAGATTATAGGTTTTGATGTAAAATTGAATAAAAGTTGTTATGAATTAGTAAGTAATATTTCTTTCATTTTATCAATTTCATTTAATTTAGTAATAATGTTTAATACATCTAATTGTTCATTTATTTTATCACTTAAATTATATTAGAATAGTATACAGTGCAGAATTAAAAAATTATACAGATTGAGAATTTGAAAATACTTTTCGAAAGCAAATCTAATTGAGAAATATTTATAGATTAAATCGTAATGTTTACGATCTATTTAAAATTACATTAATCTACTTTTTAAAATAATCTAATCCACTTACACATTTTAATTTTTATGCTAATAATCCATGATCTTTTATGGCTTACTATGTAAATTAGTTACTCTTTTCATCATTTTCATAAGAGTATTAGTTATTAACTTCATTATTCTCAGTTGTTGGTCTATCAGTCAAAATAATATGTTATTCTTATTAACCCTTACCAAAAAGCCTAAATATCTTACTCTTATGTTTAATTTAACTATTTGGAATAATTTATTATTGTCCTTCTTTGTTAACATAATATTCATGCCGAAATTGTCTATCCTCATAAGCATTATTAATTAAATCAAGATTTAACTAATGTTATTTATTTTATTCATCTGCATCTGAACTAAATTCATATATTTTATTTGATAATTCTACCATCACTAAATGTATATTAAAAATTTATTACTTGTTTATTTGTTATATGCTGCTATAATGAATCCCATTACTATAAGTGATATTTATAGTAATCCTCCTAATTTGGATAGTAAATCTGTGACACTTTAATTTTTTCTTTCAACAGATATTGTAATAGGACTTTTCCTAAAATAAAATGCAGCAAATGATTAGTCAGAATCCCTTCCTAAATCAATTACTTCTTTAGTTTCTGTATCATCTATTGAAATAAAGTTTAAATTTTAATTATCCCTAAGATATTAATGAAGTTTACTTAAATGGAAAGAAATCTAAATTATTGTTAAATTTATATTCTCGAAAATAAATATTTGCATATTTATTTAATTTTTTAGGAACAAATGATAAATAACTTTAATCATCTAAAAATATTGAAATATAGTCTGTTCCAATTTTGTTTGGATTAATTACCTAAATAATTGGGTAATATTATCATACTTTATTAATTAAATAGACTTATACTTTAAATGAACCTAATTAATTTAATTGATCTTAAAATGAATCATTAGAAGCACATGTACTATTTTCTAAAATTAAAGATGGATTACAAGGAGATACTTCTATTTTAAGAAAATTAAAATAGTTAGCTAATTTAACAAAATTTATTTACATGCAAATGTACCACCAATATTCATGCTGATATTATTTCTATAAATATATTTAACACTAAAATACTTTGGACATAATAAATTCTCTAAATTTAAATGATTAAAGTCTTCTGAAAAGTTTTTACCATATTTTAGAAATACTGTTTAGAATCTTTCCAGTGTGCATCGTTCAAGTGGAAGTTAAGTAATATTTTTAGTAAACGATCCATTATCTAATCTTTCATATTCTCTGATTTAAGATATTGAATAAATTACCTCTATTGTAGAGTAACTGAAAAGAAGGGGTTTGTTAAAAAGTTCTATTATTCTATTCCAAATGCTATTATGAAATCTTAATCATCAAGTTAAAGGTTAGATAGATCATTATCATAGACTTAAGTTTATTTAGTTATAATATTCTTTCCTGATAAATAGTCTAGAAAATTGCTTGAGAAAAAGAGAAACACAAGAAAAATTGTTGTAATTGATGTAAATCCACCAAATGTTGATTGATAAGTTGATTATTGATTCATTCCTAAAGAAGGTGATTGAGCAAATATATCGCAAGCTTTTAGATCTAATCTAATAGTATAATAAAATTACATGAATATATTTTTTCCATCAGAAATGTTTATTTTTTTAATAATATTTTAATATGATCATACAAAAAGATTAATTAATTTAATAGATTTGAAATTTGTTTTATCGGTTATCAATTGCATTCTTTGATTCCTAAACCTTAATTCTTAAACTTAAATATTAATAAGGTTTATGGGATGAGTTTAATTTTTGGCAACAGATATATAATCATGATTTAAATGAAATATATAATTCATAAATATAATTGATTTCTTTCAAGAATAAATAATATCATCAATATCTCATAAATTCAAATAATAATTTTCCATATAATATAACTGCCAAACAAACCTCTTTTGATTCTATATTTACTGATGATTTTAGTTAACTCATTAAAATATGTTCTTACTAGTTTAATATATATATATATTACATTTTCTTAATAGTTAACAATTCCAAAAGGTATGATAACAAATGATAATGTTATTTTAGTTATTATATTATTAAGGAAAGGAATAACCTTTAAATATTTTTGGAAATAATTAAAGCTTCCAAAATAGAAGGATCTATAAATTGTATTATTAAATAAGGATAGAAGGAACATTTATAAAATTTACTCAGCTTAATGAATTGAGACATAGATTTGTTTTCACAAAAGAAAAGTTTTCTTATTTCTAGAGTCTTCCAATATTAATTCTAGATACTGATAATTGAAATATATAAGTAGTTCCAACAAGGAATCAGTTATGAAGTAATTTTTCAATTATTTTCATCTTGAATATATCAATAAATTAATGATACTCAAAGACATGCATATAAAGTTTACACGAGACTTCTAGCTGATCATCCATTAATCAGTATTTAGTAACATTGCTATAGAGTGTAAAATTAGGATTGTCTTGAAAATAATTTAAGGTTTATATCAGGACGTCTTTAATAAATTATTGTTTTAGAAGTGAGATTTTGATTTATATATTTTGATTAATTCATTAATGTAATAAAAAAGAAATAGTGTATTGAAAAGTTTGGAATAATTGCAGTATTATGTTAGAAATGATGAGTTTTTGGAAGTGATAAAATCATTCCTAAAATTTAAAGCCACAGCTTTGTAGATTTTGGATTAGATTGAATAGTCTATAATAAATGCTACAGTAAAATGTACACCAAAAGAAATGATTGGATTGTATGATGATTATGGTACATTGGATATTATTGATTGGTTATAAAGTGTTTCTATAAATGAGGAGAGTTAAGTTTTGAAAGAAATTAAATTAGAGAAATAAATCATTTAAAAGTTACGACAATCATATGAGATAACATTTAAGAAAAATTTAAAAGATTTATAGGAAATTATGGAAAAGACTTTAGATGCTATAAATAATTAAGTAGAATATCAAACTAATTTAACAATTAAAAGGTTATAGAAAAGAGATGAAAGTATTGTTTTGGAGAATAATGGAATTTTATTTGATGCAGGTGTTGTAGCTGTTTGTGTATTTGAACCAAAGTCAAATGGATTATTTTTAAATGGATTACATTAACCAATATTCTTTGATGGAATATATTTTGAGTAACCAATAAATTTCAAAGAGACACCACACAAAATAAAGTTTAGTTTACATAAAGGTTTCAATCTAAAGGATTGTTTATATGAAGAAGAATTCTCTATTTATGATTAAGAATTTAAAAAGGTAGATGGGAATAATTATTTAATTGAGTTTAAGTAAAAGATCAAATTAGAGAAAGGTAGTAAATATTGTGTTTGTGCATATGCTGGTTAAGATGAATTCTTTGCTACAACATAATATATGGAAATGGAATAGGATAACCCTTATATTAAATTTCAAGAAAAGACTTATGATCATGGTGAGTTTATTGCACCAGATCATGCAATTTAGATAGTTTCTGAACATAATAAAGGGATATTTTCAGCATTAATAGTAATTGAAGAATGATAATGTGAATGAAATTACATTATAGTTTGATATATATATTTTAATTAAAAAAAAAATAAAATGAAGAAATAAGATTGGAAATTCATGTAAGTATTCGGTGATAAAGCTTCATCTGATAATGTTAGTGATGAAGACATAATCTCAGCTGTACAATTTGAAAGGACTGGAAGATTTTTAGGATTGGGAGATAGAGCAGGACGTTTAATAGTTTTTGAAGTACCATAAACAAAAAAGAAAGATAAAGCAGAATATTAGTATAAATAATATTGAACAATTTGTATAGATATTTAACTGAACTTTAATCTCATACTAGAGAGTTTGATTTCTTAAAGAGTACTGATATAGAAGAAAAGATCAATTAACTTCAATGGTTAAGAGGATAAGGTAAAAACATGTATATTTTGACTACTAATGATAAAACAGTGAAGTTATGGAAAATAAGCGAAAAGAATGTCACTAAAGTTATTAAACCAAGTGGAAAAGATTTAGCTATGCCAAAATTATAGGTTGTTGAAAGTGGACTTGTTCCAAGGTAATTTAATATATTCTATAAATTTATAGTGTTAGAAAAGTATTTCCAAATCTACATAATTATCATATTAATTCATTGACTGCTTCTAATAATGAAGAATTTGTTTTGACTTCAGATGATTTAAAGGTTTATTTATGGAGTATTGAATAACCATCCAAAGCTTTTGTGGCTGCTGATTTAAAACCAGAAAATTTAGATGAATTAAGTGAAGTGATTACATCTTCTACTTTTCATCCAACTTTGGATAATTAATTTTTATATACTACTAGTAAAGGAATCATTAAATTATGTGATATGAGAAAATCAGGTGTTTGTGATAATACTGCTATAACTATGGCTGAACCTGAAGATCCAGCCAAGAAAAATTTCTTTACAGAAATAGTAACATCAATATCTGATGCATGTTTCAGTCGAAATGGAAAATACATTTTTTCTAGAGATTTCCTTACTGTTAAAGTTTGGGACATTGCTATGACTAATAAGCCAGTTGCTACAGTCTAAGTATTTGAACCACTCAAATCTAAATTATGTGATCTGTATGAAAATGAATGCATTTTCGATAAATTTTCTATTGCTTCTACTCTTGACTCTAATAGCTTTCTTACTGGAAACTTTAATAGTACTTTTCATCTTGTAGATAGAATGGGTAATCCTTTAATATTATTTATAGGTGAATGTAATTCATAATATGAACTTAATTTTAATAAGAAAACAATTGTAAGATAAATCCCACCTAAATACTTCGAGAATTTGGGATCATCCTATGATTTTAATCGTAAAGTTTAGAAATTGAGTATGTGCCAAACCTAGAATCTTGTTGCTATTGCTTGCCTCAATTGTCTCTATTTCTACACAGCATGACAATTACATATTTATCCAATTATAAATATAACATTATATAAACTCTAATCATCCAATATATGGTGCTAGTTTTACAAGTCCATTTTCATCATGAAACACTCTTACTCTATCAAATCTAACATCTTCAGTCACCATAGAATCTTCAGGAAGTAATTAAACATTTAATTTAACATTATCATTAAGTATTATTTGTTTTGCTTATTCAGCTGTCTTTCCAACACATTCTGGCCAAATTTATTTACCTTACGGACGATGAATGTCCATTTAATACTTTAATTTTATATTATTATCAGATAAATGTTTATTATATTGTAAATTTCATTACTAAATGATTAACATATGATATTGTTTATATTTAAGACTCTTATCAATATAATAGATGAATTAGATTTAGTTTCAACCACAACATAATTCTGTTAAGATTGATATAAATGTATAAATTTACAATAGATTATAAATGTATATGAAAAGAAAAGAAGTTCCATATTAACTGCTTTTAATTTATTGAACATGTGGCTATGTATGTTTATTTATTATACTATCATATACTATCATTTTTTTGTTTTGTATTTTGCACCAAGAACGAGTTATAACTTTCCTCCTGTTGATCTACCCAATTGACTTGAACATTTACTAACACTATAAAAGGCAATCATTACATGCAAGTGATAATGCCTCTGGCATGGGAGAATACAGTGTTATTAGCTTAACACTATGGGCATTTGACATCCATGAAGTATGAGTTTGGAGCTTAAATCAATCTCTTTAATTTATGCTTTCTCTTTTCACTTTCATATTAAGGTCTCAATAAATCTTGGTCCATTATTTAAATTTATTTTTAAATTAATTTATTTATTTCAAATACTCTAATGAACCACAAGAGATACTCTTGTAATTATATACCATCTCTGTTATCTTCATAATTAATAAATAGTAAAAATAACAATACAATCAATATATTTACTAAAAAAGATAATATATTCATCTCTAATCAACCAATAGATAATACATCCTTCTCTTATTCCATTATTTGATTATTTTTCTAATTCATAGCTTAAAATATCTGTAAAGAAGCAATAGCATCTAAGGCAGCATAATGAATTTAAGCTTTTCTTAATGGCCTATATTCCCAATTACTACAAGTATCATATTTACTTAATTTCTTTTTAAAATAGAATTCTGATATATATGCTAAAGATCTAAGTTTTGGATCTCCCTCCAATACTTTAAAACATGTTGATAGTTCCATAATTGATCTAATAATTATATTATTTATTTTTAAGTAATTTACAGTGTGCTTCAAATCATCCTTTAAACTCAACCCAATTTTCAATATTTAAACATTCTCCAGTAACTATTACATATCATTTTTAAATTCTTAAAATTCTTTTAGTTTTTAATAATCAAACAAAAATGCATGATTTTATGTTGCAATCTAAACTAAACATACTTTAAATCCTTAATAATCTAGCTTAGTCCAAGGTGTTATATGTTCACAATCATAACCTATTATATTAAAATAATGAATACCAATAGCATTACTTGAATTAATATATTTCCATGCATCAAAATAATCCTAATCAATTTTATCTATAACAATAATATGATTTTCAGGATAACCAAAATCCTTACAATGTAAATAAACACCAATTTCATCATTTATAAATTCTTCCACAGGTTTAAAATCATCTTTTAAAAATAATAGATTTGGAAGTTCTTCAAATTGTTCTTACAATTCCTTTTACATTTATTCTTTCAAATTCGGTTTCTTTATCTCATTTATTAGATTATTTCTTTGTATAATAGAAAGAGCTTATCTTTTTTAACCATGAAAAAATGCATCTTCACAATAATACACTAATAATGATTATGAGAACATCAACATTTCTTCACATTTAAACCAAGGGTATTCGGAGTACAAATATCTAGTACAACTCTTTTAAAGTCTCTCAACTATTTTAGGATAGTTTGCTGGATTATAATCTTATTTTATAATAAATTCTGCTGCTCTACCAGCATCATGATTATTTCCCATTTATTCAATCAAATAATCAAAACCATTTTAAGGTAATTGTAAAGCTTAATAGAATTGGAAAGCATCCTAAAATTTCTTTTTATTTACTAGATCCTGAAAATGTTAAAACAAACTAAAAAATTAATTATAAAAAAATGTACCTCTCATCAGTTATTTAAGCTTTTAATTCAAATAGCTCAATAAATTCTTACAATTCTTAAACTTATAAACTCTTCCAATTTTTAGCAATTCCAGAATTTTAAAGTTATTTTAAATTCAATTAGTCTTTATTTTTTTTTAAATATTAAAATAAGACTCTGATAAATACTCTTTGAACATTGTTTTTGAGTAATTTTTCAAATATCTATTATAAATTTTATTCAAACTTTTCTTTATTATTTTGGTCTAAAACCTTTTAGAATTAAGTGTTAATTAACTAATTATATTAGATTCAAATACATTGAAAGATGGTTTATTTGTTGCAATATACTTCTTTAATTCATCAAATCCACCACATTCTACAATAACCTTTTACATTATCTGAATGAATTCTTCATCATAAAATATATCCTCTTCTTCAACACTCTACTACATTAAATAAATTCTTTTTTTAATTAATAATAAATAAAATTTTAATATATTTTAATGAATTCATTTAAAAAAAAGAGAATATATTAAAATAAGAAATTGATTGTTAGATCTTAGTTTTAGTGAATATAACTATATTCATTTTTATTTAGAGAATGTTGTATTAATGGTAGAAAATAATAATCTACTGAGATTGGATATATTATTTTAGATTGTACCTACAATATTGTA